>JBBGZY010000087.1:5720000-6020899 GCA_037952925.1 Lithobates clamitans
AGGGACAGCAGATCAGGTCTTTAGAACACAGGAACAAACTGAATATCATGAGATACCAGTGATAGAGCAGTTTGAATAAGCCACTGGGCAACAAGTGCTAATTGGCATGCGCACATGTGCGTGTGCAAGTTCACAGTCGCCCAATCGTGATAAACTGGCCCTGCACAAGTGACATTGGTCTTTCGCTCATTAATAATAGCACGTGTGCAATATGCATGAGCATGAATCCGCACTTCACATTAGGTACTAGAAATCTGGTTTGCCTTACAGCAGGAATTGGTAGTGGCTATGTGGAGGCAAAAGAGGCTTACACTCTATATGCACCCCCCCCCCCCATATGCACCCCCCCCCCCCCCCCCAAGGTGGAAGCCTCTCCTACCTCTGCCTTGGCCTCACATCAAAGGTATGGCAATGGACCCTATATCAGTCTTAATGGTGCCAGGACCTTAGAATGCTGGAGAAGATGGTGCAGGGACCAGTTTAGCAGCACAAAGGAGTGCAAGATCAGGTAAGTAAATCTATTTTTCCATCCCCCCTATACCTAAACAAGTAGTTAACTGCAGTGCCAGTGCAGCCCACTGCAAGAGAATACTTTCAAGTTTCCTGGAGTCCAACTTATAATGTTTTTAGTCCTGAACAAGATAAATAAAGAAACAAAGAAAATGTATTTAACTATTTTATATTGTTCCCCTTGTAAATACTGCAGAATATATATATATTTAAGAATGAACAAAATGTTTCTGAAAGCTACGGCAAGGGCAAGTAGCTCAGATTAAAAACATTTTGAATGCGTAGGGTTTCTAAAGTGTATCAAAAGTAATAAAATACAAAACAATAACTAAAAGTATCACAAAAAGAATCACGTTTTCATTTCATACTGAAGTACACCAAATAGAATTAGACTTAAAATACCACATATACAGTGCCTTGAAAAAGTATGCATACCCCTTTAAATTTTCCAACCAAAAATGTAAATGTATTTTATTGGGATTTTATGTGATAGACCAACACAAAATGGCACATAATTGTGAAGTGGAAGAAAAAAATGATAAATGGTTTCAAAATATTTTACAAATAAATGTATTTATTAAATGTATTTATTTTCACAAATAAATATGTGAAAAGTGTGGCGTGCATTTGTATTCAACCCCCAGTCTATACTTTGCAGAACCTCCTTTCACTGCAATTACAGCTGCAAGTCTTTTTGGGGATGTCTCTACCAGCTATGTACATCTAGAGTGACATTTTTGCCCATTCTTCTTTGCAGAGTAGCTCAAGCTCTGTCAGATTGGATGGAGAGTGTCTGTGAACAGCAATTTTCAAGTCTTGCCACAGATTCTCAATTCAATTTAGGTCTGGACTTTGACGGGGCCATTTTAACACATGCATATGATTTGATCTAAACCATTCCATTGTAGCTCTGGCTGTATGTTTAGGGTCGTTGTCCTGCTGGGAGGTGAACCTCCGCCCCAGTCTCAAGTCTTTTACAGACTCTAACAAGTTTTCATTTAAGAGTGCCCTCTATTCAGCTCCATCCACCTTCCCATCAACTCTGACGAGCTTCCCCATCCCTGCTGAAGAAAAACATCCCCACAACATGATGCTGCCACCACCATGTTTCACGGTGGGGATGGTGTGTTCAGGGTGATGTGCGTTGTTAGTTGTCCACCACACATAGCGTTTTCCTTTTAGGCCAAAACTTTCAATTTTGGTCTCATCTGTCCAGAGCACCTTCTTCCACATGTTTGCTGTGTCCCCCACATGACTTCTCATAAACTGCAAATGGGACTTCTTATGGCTTTCTTTCAACAATGGCTTTCTTCTTGCCACTCTTCCATAAAGGTCAGATTTGTGGAGTACACGACTAATAGTTAGTTGTCCTGTGGACAGATTCTCCCATCTGAGCTGTGGATCTCTTCAGCTCCTTCAGAGTTACCACGGACCTCTTGGCAGCTTCTCTGATTAATGCTATCCTTGCTTGGCTTGTCAGTTTAGGTGGACGGCCATGTCTTTGTAGGTTTGCAATTGTGACATACTCTTTCCATTTTCGAATGATAGATTAAACAGTGCTCTGTAAGATGTTCAAAGTTTGGGATTTTTTTTTATAACCTAACCCTGCTTTGAACTTCTCCACCACTTTATCCCTGACCTGTCTGGTGTGTTCCTCGGCCTTCATGATGCAGTTTGTTTACTAAGGTTCTCTAACAAACCTCTGAGGACTTCACAGAACAGCTGTATTTATACTGAGATTAAATTGCACACAGGTGGACTATATATTTACTAATTGGGTGACTTCTGAAAACAATTGGTTCCACTAGATTTTAATGCATAATGACTTAAAGTGGACCGTCAGTCATTTTTTCAACTTTACATCTATTAAATCTTCTGCCCTTGTTGTTTTAACTTGGGATAGTAAAACATTTTTTTTCTGACAGTAAATACCTTATACAGCCCACTTTCTGTTTCTTGTCTGGTAAAAAGCTTAGGCTTATGACATCATACACAGCTCTCTCTCTCACTCTCTGCAGAGCTGGAGGTGTGCCTCTGTGTGTCTGTGTAAATCCAGGAAGTGAACAGGCAGCAGCTTCAGCTGCCCACAGTTAAAATGGATGCAGCCAGACTTAGTGGAGGGAGATTTCTGCAGCATATTTGGCAAGTACAGAATCACAGTATATATAAAATAATATGCAAAGTGGTTGAGGGAAGCTTCAGAATGGCATTTTATTACATTTTTATTACAAATTATGTGAACAGACTGCAGTTCCTCATTAAATAGGAGCTCCAGTCTACCCCAAAAAATAAAAGTCAAGCTACAAATACTGGATCTGCTGACTTTAATTATAAGGACACTTACCTGCTCCTGGATCCAGGGCTGTCCTCACCCGAGCCGATTCCTCAATAGGCTGCAGATGTAGGCAACGGCATCATCATCAAAGGAAACCGCTTCCAACTGCGCATTCTCCAGCTGCATTGCACTTTGTGATTGGTCCTGCCGTTTTCTGGGACCTGCGATGTGTCCCAGAAGGCTGCAAGGTAAGGGGGGGGGGGGGCGAACATCCTCTCATATTGCTGCAGCAATCTGAACGCAAGTGGGAGAGTGGGTACCTATCAAAATCAGTTACCCACTCCCCTCCCCCAAAAAATAATGCCAAATGTAAAGAAGGAGGTGGGGGGGGGAGAGCGGAACATCCCCTTTTGGGTGAAGTTCTGCTTTAAGCTGGCCATACACTGAATGTTCATATGAAGAATCTCATCAGCACATTCACTAATGCCAACAAAAGCTTGATGAATGACATTTGAAAGTACTTCAAAATTTCATTTGCTTTTAATATTTAATTTTGGAAAGTGTGGAATCTCCAGAAAGAAAAACAAATATATTTTATAGAAATTTGCTGGTTTCAGAAAAAAATTCTATCCTGCTTCTTCGCATTTTTATGTCACTACAGAAAGCCAACATTGACGTAACCCCAGTAATAATTGAAAAATGAAACAAACAAAAAATAAAATGTGCAAACAAGTCTACTAATGTATCAGATGTTTAAAACATAAAGTCCTTTTTTTAAGAGAGGACGTAGTCTTTAATTTTTATTTCTCTGAGCTTGTATTGCACAATATACAGTACATAAGAAAACGTATTGCATGTATGAATGTTTGGACATGGCTTACACATGTGTCAATTTTACCACAGATGTTGTGTTCTTTCAGAAAATGAAATTGTCCTGAAGATCCAGAAATACTTTGAGGCATGGGAAACCCTTATCTTGAAACCTGACATTTTCTTTAAATTTTCCTGGCTCTACAACAAGTATGAGAAATCAGCGTGAGTTATCAGTGTCTAAACAAAGGTCTTCCCACAGTGAATGTAACTGTACCAATTTAAAAATAATTACACTAGTTCTGAAAGTAATCTTTTTTTTGTGTACCCTAGAAATGAATTGAAAAAGATTGTTGAAATTCTCATCGAACAAAAGCGGCGGGAGCTTTCAGCTTCAGACAAACTGGAGGAGCATCTTGATTTTGCTTCTGAGTTAATCTTTGCACAGGTGTGTAGAGTTTAAATGTACGAAAAACATGATTTAATGGGCTTGAGTTACTAAAAGCAAATAGGCTCTTCTCTTTGCAAGTGAAATTTCACTTTGCACAGGGATTTTCCCCTAGTTTAGCAATGTAGTGAAGCTCTTCAGACTGCCAATAATGTGCAAGCTTTGGATATTCTTTGCAAAGTGAATTTTACCACTTTCAATATGCACAGCTAAAGAGGCAATGTCTCAGGCATCCTGGATTAGAGTGC
Organism: Lithobates clamitans; assembly: GCA_037952925.1. Classification (NCBI taxonomy): domain Eukaryota; kingdom Metazoa; phylum Chordata; class Amphibia; order Anura; family Ranidae; genus Lithobates; species Lithobates clamitans. The sequence goes on from JBBGZY010000087.1 coordinate 5,724,292, forward strand.
AAGCAAAATCCTACCCAAAAATACATTTCAAATATTATAATGTAATTTGTTCATTTAATAAAAGGTGTCAGTGATAACATCTTATTAAACTTTGAAGATTTTCTGTTGCAGAATCATGGAGTCCTAACCGCTGAGAATGTGAACCAGAGCATTGTAGAAATTTTGATCGCTGCTCCGGACACAATGTCCGTGTCTCTCTACTTCATGCTAACTCTGATCGCACAGCATCCAAAGACTGAGGAGATGATCCTGGATGAAATTCATGCTGTTATTGGTAAGAATCATTGTTTTTGCGCAATAAAACATTTCTTTGTATCATAAATTTGTGGATCCAACACAATGTTTGTGGATATGAACTCATTGGGGTTGAGTTTCTAAAGGTTCTAGACTGTTCACTTTGCAAGGGAAGTTTCTCTTTGCATTGGGGATTTTCCTCAGAGATTTGTGAATGAAGTGAAGCTCCGCTGACTTCTTTAATCCAATCATGTGCGAGCAAAAATTATGTTTTTTATTTCCCTTGCATATGATTGGGTATTCCTTGTAAAGTGAACTTTCACCGCATTCACTAATCTTTGGGGAAAATTCCCATGCAAATTGCAACTTCCCTTGCAAAGTGAACATCCTATTTGCCTTTAGTAAACCAACCCCATTTTCTGTAAATGTTGTTCAGTTCATTAAAGATTATTTGTAATCTCAAACTTTAATATCGGCCTCATCATTGTCTGCTGGTTGTAATATGTCGGTTGGTACAATAGCTTTTATTTTTTCATTGGTGCATTATTTTTTCTTTCAGTATCTGAAACATTTAACATGGGACAGTCTTCTCTGTCAGGGATAGCTATCTAGTTAATAAGGTTGAAAAAAGACTTCGGTTTAACATGTTGCATCTCCCTCAGCTGTGGTCCCGGGGAAGGTGAAAAAAACCCTTGGGCATCTTTTGACAATTCTCTATGACTTCTCAAAGGCAACTGAGTCAATTCCCTGTATCAAAATATTCCTATCTTACTCTCTTTATTGTGTTTCCACACATTACTGTGCATTTCACAGCTTGATTACTCCTATTGTAAAGCCCCCTTTCCTAAAGTGGTGGAAATCCCTCTTTCTTTCATGTACAGATGATGTTTTATTGTCCTTTGCCCAGTCCTAGATGTAAAAAGTTTGTTTTCTGAATCTACCAACCTTCAAAATATGTATACATTTAAATAATATTCCTTTATGGCATACATTTTCCAAATTAAACATACTCCAATATTTCTAATCTTTGATTTCAATTACTTCAGAATAGGGTTGCACCAATACCACTTAAGATTGAGTACAAGTACCAATACTTTCTTTCAATGACTGGCCAATACCGATTACCAATACTTTCTTTTTAATGTCATGTGACAGTGGCACTAATATGCAGCACTGATGGGGTGGTACTGATGGGCACTGATAGGTGGGACTGATGAGACGGCACTAATGGGCACTGATAGGTGGCACTGATGGGCACTAATGAGGCGTGGACTGTGTCAGTAGTTTTTTATTTTTTAAATTCTTTTTTAGAATTCATATATATATATATATATATATATATATATATATATATATATATATATATATATATATATATTTATTTTTTTTTTACAATGCTTTTTTTTTTGGGGGGGGGGGGATAGTTCCAGTGTTTTTTTATTTCTTAATTTTTTTTAACCTTTAAATATTTATTATAATTCTTTTTTTTTATTATCAGCCCTGTTGGGGGTCTTTGGTGAGATATCAGGGGTCTAAACAGACCCCTGACAAATCCCCTTTGAGACAGAGAAAGGGACTGAGGACACTGATTCACCAGTCCCTTTCTCTGCAGCCCCAGCTGCACTGAAGCTGAATGGACAGGAGACAGCGGCTCCTCTCCATTCATAAACTGAAGCATTGTAAACACAGTTTACCACTGACTCTGTGCATTCGGAAAAGGAAGGAGCCGGTAAATTACATATTTGCCGGCTCCTTCCTCCGCTCTCCATCCGGACAGATCTGGGGCAGGGGGGACCGGATGAGGACCTGGAGAGAGTGAGGACCATACAGGGCACCCGGAGAGAGCGAGGGCCATACGGGGAGCTGTAGGGTGACCCGGAGAGAGTGAGGACCATACAAGGAAGCTGAAGGGTGACCCGGACAGTGCGAGGACCATACGGGGGAGCCGGAGAGAGCGAGGAGCACAAAGGGGAGATGGAAGGGGACCCAAAGAGCCAGGGGAAGAGGACACAGGGGACGATCAGTGCAGTGGTAGGGGGGAGGTACAAGCACCAATCTCCCTGTGTGCCTTTCAATAAAGCTGCGGACGGGGAGTAGAGGAGAAGCGGCTGTCAGATGCTTTATTGAAAGCCACACAGGGAGATCTGTGCTTGTACCTCCCCCCACCACCGCACCGATCACCTGTGAGGTTTCCCGCCCTCCCTGCTATGCTGAGGATGCCTGGCCTGATACAACAGGTATCGGATCAAGCATCGGAGCATTTGCACGACTATCGATACTCATGCAAATACTTGGTATCGCAAGCCTCCCTCCTCATTCCCAAACTGCTTCTGGGTACCAGACTGCCTTCAGATTTTCTGCTCCAGGCCAAGATTCTAAATTTCTTTTTGGGTTCTTTCCTCTAAAAACACTACCTTGATGCTGATTCATACATCAGAGGGCCACACAGGGGGACTAGTCAGTAAATATGGTTTGTTGGACTCACATCTCTGGAAGCAGTGTACACCTTTTTGTATAGAAAAACACAGGAAAGAAAAATATAAAAATGGTGTACTGGGAGCAACAAATCATAAAATATAAAAATATAAATATACAAAAATAAAAATATAAAACTGGTGCACTGAGAGCAGTAAATCAATCAACATTTTCAGATATCTACTGTCCTTGAATTATCCCACTGCATGATATCAGTTCACAAGAACAGTTTGCTCATCTACTGATTACGTATAAAAAGCTAGTTGGAAGTGAAAATTAAAAACAGTATGTTTTTTAAATGTAAAATCTATGTAAAATTTTACCATACAGGCTGAAAAAGTGACTTTGTTCCTTTTAATGACTATTATGTGCCTCAAGGTAGTCTTTATGTCAGATTATATCTTTCTAATGTTTTGCATTGTCATAGACATTACGTTGTTTTTTATTGTAAATACAATTCAACAACAAAAGGGTAGTTCTATTCATAAAAGCTGTTTGTTAATAACTGTGTGGCCAGTTAAGAATAAAAGCCATGGTTAACACTAGTTTGTTTGGACAGAATCCATTTGAACCAAACAAAAAATGTTCACTGATCCATAGTTCCGATCAAGACTGGCCTCTCCTGTGCAGGACCGTCTTTAATATTGATTGGACCATGGGCAAAAATTTTCTTGGGCCCCCACCCCCCATGCAATTTCACTTTCCACCAGCTCTGAGACATACAATAAATAGCAGCTAGACTTAAAATCAGTTTACTGTATCAGATCAGGCAGCTTGGTTGCCAGAGGTTACAGCATATCATTACCGCTTACTGACTGGTTGCTAGAGGTTACAGCACACTTTACGGCTTACTGATTAGTTGCTAGAGGTTACAGCAAATGATTTCTCTTTGTTAATTGGTTTCTAAAGATTACTGTACATCAGTACTGCTCACTGATTGGTTGTTTGAGGTTACAGCACGTCATCTCCTCACTGCAGGGGAGCATGATATACATACGAATGCCACCTTTATTTACATATCAATACCGCCGGCCGCAGATATTTGCTTAGTAATGCCGCCACTATTTACATATGAATGCCGGTTATTTACATGTAGTCACAGGGTCTGCAGGTGAGTCATCCGTACACAACAATAGGGCAGAGCTGGGCAGCATTAGTACCAGCACTTCACACTGATATATCGGGACACAGCACAGGACTAAAACTTCAAGGGACAAGGGAATTTAAACTGGGATAGTTGGCAAGTATGAGGCAGCTGCTTTAGGCCCCACAACAATGACAGGGTTCAGGGCAGCTGCTCCTTTTGCCCTGCCTTAAAGACGGCCCTGCTCCTGTGCATGGATAACCTGGGTTCTGGCCATCACAGTCTGTCTCCACACTTCATTGAAAATAGGAAAAAATCAGCCACACTCCAGTTAGCTCTTCTTGCAGTATTAATTATTAATAATCAGTGTGTTGACTGCATACAGTAATGTCTCCAACCCAAAACCAGCCTCCCTTGATGCATTTTACCACTCCAGGCTTTCTCCCAATGATAGGGTAAGTCCCCCTATCCCCTATGGACTTCTCTTATACTTATGAGCAAGCCTGGAGTGGTGAAATGCATCAAGGAAAGCTGGTTTTGTGTTGGAGACATTACTGTATGCAGTCAAAGCACTGATTTTTAAAAAAAACTGCTAGATGTCTTTGCATTTTATCGCCTCCTCACTGTCTGTTTTAACCCCTTAAATGCTGGACTACCATGTTGTAGCCACGTGCATTGTGCGCAGTTGCGGGGCAGTTGCAGTGCAGCCTCATTCACTTAAATTGGTTGCAATAGGCAAGTGGTAGTTCCCACTGAGCATTATAGGGGGTACAATTCCTGCCACAGCCACAAAGCAAAGCCCCCTCCCCAGCTTTTGCCTTTCCAGCTAAAGGGGAGAGGTTGAGGAACAGTAAAAACATGGCTCAACTGCAGGATTTAACCGCCCCTCAGCCACAAGTGTAATGAGCCCTTAAGAAATTAGCCTCACTTTGTGAACCTCTTTCCTTAAAAGACAATACCACTTTACGATAGATGCAGTTGAATTCACTGAGCACAGTGTCAACAGAATGTTTTACCTGTTTCCACAGCAGTGAACCGTTGTCATGATCCATATTTTAATACATTACATCTAAAAGAGCTAAACACTAAAGTTTCTAAATGTCCTTAGCACAGTATCAAAGACTCACTTACAAAAACGTGTACATGTGGCATATAGTCACTCAAGGTAGAGTGAGGGAAAAAAGTACCGTATTTGATCCCCTGCTGATTTTATATGTTTGCCCATTGACAAAGAAATTATCTATGGTCTATAATTTTAATGGTAGGTTTATTTTAACAGTAAGAGACAGAATAACAACAAAAACATCCAGATAAATGCATTTAAAAAAAGTTACAAATTGATTTGCATTATAATGAGTGAAATAAGTATTTGAACCTTTCGCAAAACATGACTTAGTACTTGGTGGCAAAACCCTTGTTGGCAATCACAGAGGTCAGACGTTTCTTGTAGTTGGCCACCAGGTTTGAACACATCTCAGGAGGGATTTTGACCCACTCCTCTTTGCAGATCCTCTCCAAGTCATTAAGGCTCGAGGCTGGCATTTGGTAACTCGAACCTTCAGCTCCTTCCACATATTTTCTATGGGGTTAAGGTCTGGAGACAGGCTAGGCCACTACAGGACCCTAATGTGCTTCTTCTTGAGACACTCTTTTGTTGCCTTGGCCGTGTGTTTTGCGTCATTGTCATGCTGAAATACCCATCCACGACCCATTTTAAATTCCCTGGCTGAGGAAAGGAGGTTCCCACCCATGGTTTAATGATACATGGCCCCGTCCATCGTCTGTTGATGCAGTGACCACCCACAAAGCATAATGTTTCCACTTCCATGTTTGAAAGTGGGGATGGTGTTCTTGGGGTCATAGGCAGCATTCCTCCTCCTCCAAACACAGTGAGTTGAGTTGATGCCAAAGAAATTGATTTTGGTCTCATCTAACCACAACACTTTCACCCAGTTCTCCTCTGAATCATTCAGATGTTTATTAGCAAACTTTAGACGGGCCTGTCCATGTGCTTTCTTGGGGGCACCTTGGGAACCTTGCGGGTGCTGCAGGATTTCAGTCCTTCACAGCTTACCAATTGTTTTCTTGGTGACTATGGTCCCAGCTGCCTTGAGATCATTGACAAGATTCTCCTGTGTAGTTCTGGGCTGATTCTTCACCATTCTCATGATCATTAAAACTCCACAAGGTGAGACCTTGCATGGAGCCCCAGACCGAGGGAGATTGACAGTTATTTTGTGTTTCCTCCATTTGCGAATAATCACACCAACGGTTGTCACCCTCTTACCAAGCTGCTTGGCGATGGTCTTGTAGCCCATTCCAGCCTTGTGTAGATCTACAATCTGGTCCCTGACATCCTTGGACAGCTCTTTGGTCTTGGCCATGGTGGAGAGATTGGAATCTGATTGATTTATTGCTTATGTAGACAGGTGTCTTATACGGGTAACAAGCTGAGATTAGGAGCACTCCCTTTAAGAGAGTGCTCCTAATCTCAGCTCATTATCTGTATAGAAGACACATGGGAGCCAGAGATCTTGCTAATTGATAGGGGATCAAATACTTATTTCACTCATTAAAATGCAAATAAATTTATAACTTTTTTTGAAATGCGCTTTTCTGGATATTTTTGTTGTTATTCTGTCTCTCACTGTTAAAATAAACCTACCATTAAAATTATAGACTGATAATTTCTTTGGAAGTAATAACGTCTAAACTAGGTGTACAGAGACAGGCAAAGTACTTGTTTCTGTATGCTGCTTTGTAGCAGAGCAGCATGTTTGCCACCACTAACCCTTCCCTACCTGTCACTGGTTGTTAAGGATGCCATTAGCTTCACAGCCAACAGGCTTCTAACAACCAGTGATGTAGACAGTGAGTGGAGCCTGATTGGGAAGCTAAGGGATTAGTTCCTCATCAGCTTTGCTCACTCCTTTTGATTGACAATGGGCAGTGGCAAGATTCTATAGCCAATAGCAGACTGTTTATTGGCAATGGTTCTGCCCACTGCCTGCTGTCAATCACAATCACTGATCTGATAGGGAACTAGTGTCTCTGTATCCCCATCAGGCTCCACCCACCCAACTACAGAACCACAAAAGCAAGGCAAGAACCTGAAATGCACCGTTAATGAGTGGCTGTATGAACACTCAGTGTGCCACCGCAAGCAGTGCAGGCAGCAAATTTTTGTACCTGTTTCTAACAGCTCTATGAATTTGTCACCCGCATCAACATTTATCATGTGGAAGACTGATGAAATTCTAAAGAGTGTTGTAGACACTCCTTGTGAATTCCACTGAATGTGAATAGGTTCTCAGACTGTCTTTAGTAATGGGTTAGCTATAGATGCTATAGGTGTTAAATAGGTTATTACATTATCAGTACTTTTTCTGTTTATATCACTAGGTGATCGGGAAGTACAGAGTAGTGACATGCCAAACCTTAAAGTTCTGGAGAACTTCATCAATGAAAGCATGAGGTACCAGCCTGTGGTAGGCTTGGTCATGCGCAAGGCTCTGGAGGACGATGTAATCGATGGCTATTATGTGAAGAAAGGAACTAACATCATTCTGAACATTGGCCGCATGCATAAAGTCGAATTCTTCCCAAAGCCAAATGAATTCAGCTTGGAAAACTTTGAGAAAACGGTATACTATTAAAAAAAAAATAAAAAAAAAAAAATCTGGCATTATGGGTTTGATTTAAAAAATCAAAGCAGGAATATTCATTTTCCTGTATTGTCCTTGCACTGGATTGTGTGTTTTTGCAAGGTGAAATGTCAGCACATCCCCTAAGCTCTGGGGAAAATTCCTTCACTTTCAAAGTGAACAACCTATTTGCCTTTGGTAAATCAATCCCAGGAAGTAGAAAGGGGCTGGTTTAATAAATCACCACACTTGCATGTGAAAATACCACAACTACCATTCATTGAGCCCTCCTTCAGTGATGCAAGGTCCAAGGACCCTGTTGCTCCATTGCTGCCCCTGCCATCTTCCTCTGGTCCTAGAGGTCTCCTTTGAAATGTGAATGAATGCCTATGAATGCTGTAAGGCCTGATTCCCACCTATGCAGGTTGCAGTTTGGATACTCCAGGTGCATTTTGCATTTTTAAATCCATGTTTTTGATCCATTGAAGTCTATGGAACCAAAAACCAGAAAAAAGTCCCCAGTTCATAAGATGCATAGATGTGAGTGTGACCCATAGGAAACCATGTTATAGGACTGTAGTGTGTCTCTGCAAAACTGAAAACGCACTAAAAAATGCATAGGTGTGAACCAGCCCTAACTCCTGCACATGGGAATTACTCAGTCCTGGCAGTCAGATTTCACTCCTGGCAGATACAGATGCTAGGATTATACACCGAGCTGAGCATCCAGGCAAATGTACAATTAGAAAAACTTTACAAGCAGGTAGAGATAACCCTACATAAGGGAAAGGTAGGGGATGAGTGAACGGCCCCCCTCCTGAACCATTTTTTGATTATATTTCTCGTACAATTCTCCTATCATTCATTATAAAATCATTTGTTCTTCAAAAAATTTCCAACATGCCTGATCACTCAAATTCGATGGCCGCAGACCACTAATGATCAACATTTTAATGAAAATTCTTAGATAAGATTTTCAAAAGAAAATTCTTACAAAATTTGACTCATATATGGCCGGCCTCATCCACATTAACTGCTTGCCGACCAGCTGCCGCAGTTTTACTGCGGCAGAATGGCACGGCTGGGCGGAACGACGTTACCTTACGTCGCTTCACCTTTTGCCCACTAGGGGCGCGCGCCCACAGCGTGTTCTCCGAGCCGATACGAGTGGCCGGGGGGCACGATGACCGCCGGGTACCTGCGATCGCTCATGACAGAGCGAGAACCAGGATCTGTGTGTGTAAACACACAAATCCTGGTTCTTTCAGGGGAGTAAAGACAGATTGTGTGTTCATACTATATACTAAGTATGAACACCGATCTCTCCCTCCTCCTAGACAATCCCACCCCCCACAGTGGTCAGTTAAAGCGACGCAGTGCCGTATCGCAAAAAATGGCCTGGTCATTGAGCAGCCAAATCTTTTGGGGCTGAAGTGGTTAATGTGTACACACACATAAATATTCTGCTAGCTTTATTTTAAGCAAAGGAGTGTGGCCTACATGTGTATTTGTGTGTATATGAGCATATTTCTGTGTATATGCGTGTAAAAATAATGACCAGCAACACAGATTTCTATATTTTTTTACTGATCTAGACATTTTTTTGCATTTTTGCACACCTGCATGTACAAGATCAATGAAAACAATGGTGTACATTTATATCAGTAGAAACAAAAAGGGTGCGTTTTTAGGCAGTGTGCAAGAGGCCTTAAGGGGTGTATTTATAAAGTGGTGAATGTGACATTCACTAAAAATGTACTACATAAAAATCTTCCAGTTGCATGTGTAGGAAATGAGAGTAATTGATTCACCACCAGTGAAGGTTTCTTTCAAATCACATCCACGGTTTTATAAATATGCCCTTAAATGACACTTAACATACAGAAAAAATACAGATTTTTTTTTTTTGCAAATATTTTTCCAGTGCTTTTTTTCTCAGAGAATAGGTGCAGGAACTCCCCCCTTTTCATCTCTGCCCCCTACCCACCTTTGAGCACTGTCTCTTGGCTCCACCCCCTACCCACCTCCCAGTACCGCCCCTTTTAGAGAATATCCAACCAAGTGTACTACTATGTACTACTAAGTAATTTGTATGGAATTTGATAGACCCCACCCCAGCAACAATAGACTCCCTCAGCAACAACAGACCCCACCACAGCAACAATAAATCCCCCACACAACAACAGATCTCCCCCCAGCAACAATGGACCCCCACAACAAAATACCACCACAGCAACAATAGACCCCCAGCAGCAACAACAGATCTCCCAGCAGCCAGCATCAATAGACCCTCCAACAGTCAGCAACAATAGACCCCTCCCTCAACAGTAGATCCCTCCCAGCAACAATTGACCCCCCCAGCAACATAAGACCACTCAGCCAACAACAATAGACCTACCCAGCAACGATAGACCCCCAAAAAATAGATCCCCACCAGTGACAATAGAATCCCCAGCAGCCAGCATCAACAGAGCCTCCAGCACACCTTGTCATAAAATACATTCAGTGTAGGGGGTGCCGGAACTGCGTCCCCCTAAGCAGCTCAGTGAGTGAAATTGAGAATGTGTTTATGTGGGGTGTGTAGGTTTCCTATACTAAGCACATTGCTAACAGTGTTAGCATGCTTCCTATCACACACCGAATGTATTTTTGTGTGGCATGCAATAATAACAGTGACAAAATGTATTATTTAACTAAAAGTATAGATAATGCTTGGAACAGACTTCCAGCAGAGGTTGTAAGTTAGTCAACAAAAGGTGAATTTAAACATGCTTGGGACAAGATCTATACTCTATACAAAGAAAAAAATTAAAACAAAAAAATCAAAAAGTGGCAAACTCAATGGACCACTTGGTCTTTTTCCTCTGAAACAAGCTCTTATGTACATATTTGCTCTCAAATTATCTTTTGAAGTTGATTTTTATCATTACCTTCACATTAGGTAGCACGTGTTCCACTCATCTTAATGATAAACCCTTCATTAACTACCTTATTATAAATATGTTGATGAATGTACATTCCTATATAAGGCCATTTCATTTATCAGTTAATTGCTTTTTAATTACCAGAGATGATAGACAAGTTACATTTAGAGTTTTATTTCTTATGGAAGAAGAATTATATTATAATACTGATGAGAAAATTGAGGTAATCTCTTTGCTATTGCACCCTTCTTTCCTGTAGTACTTAAGACCAGAGATTTAAAGGGGTTGTTAAGGATATTTACGTCAAACTCTGTCCAATTTCTGCTTTCAAGGCAATATATTGTCTGCAATCTTGGCCCTGTACACTGCACCTTCGGCTCAGGTCCTCACGGATGGCATGCTATTGGATAAATTCCATATCACTAATGGAACTAGGCAAGGGTACCCCCTGTCACCTATTATATTCACTCTTTTAATGGAGCCCCTAGCGCAAAAAATAAGAACCCACTCCTCTATCTCGGGTATATCCATCCTAGATAAAGAGTATAAAATAACTCTATGTGCAGATGATATCATAATGACCCCCACAGATCCAGCTTCTTTCATACCTCCCTTACATAGTTAGTAAGGTTGAATAAAGACACCAGTCCATCCAGTTCAACCTGAGTGAGTGTGGGTCTACAACCCTGACCCTTGTCCCTAACCCTGAACATCGCACACTCACATCAATCCCTACCCTCAATCCAAGGTCCCCATTCATATACTAGGGCCAATTTTGGACAGAAGCCAATTAACCTACCAGCATGTCTTTGGAGTGTGGGAGGAAACCGGAGTACCCGGAGGAAACCTACGCAGGCACAGGGAGAACATGCAAACTCCAGGCAGGTAGTGTCGTGGTTGGGATTCGAACCAGCGACAATTTTTTACTGCTAGGCGAGAGTGCTAACCACTGCACCACTGTGCCGCCCAAGCATCGCAATGTATCCCTTGTATGATGTTCTGCAAGAATTCAATCGCATATCCTACTACAAAATTAAGAAGTCCAAATTCAACATTCTAGGTCTTAACAAAACAACTAAATCCCACTTGCAGAGCTAATTTCCCATTCCACTGGGTTGCCACCTCTATGCCCTACTTAGGGATCTCCCTAACATCTACCTCCGCCAAACTCTTCCACTCCAACTACATTCCGATGCTTGCCTCATGTAAGCAAGAAATGACTAGATTGAGTACATTCTACCTAACATGGGCACTGGGCAGGAAGAAACGCAGCCTTCAAAATCTAACTGCTACCTAAACTACTATATCTCTATCGAGCCTTGCCTATTCCCACCCCACCCTCCTTTTTCATGGATGTGAAATGCACCCTAAGCTCTTATGTATGGCAAGGTAAACGGCTAAGATGTTCTTACAATACACTTATTAGACACAAAAGAGTAGGTGGGATGGGACTCCCAGATATGAAAGATTACCACGAGGCAATTGTGCTGGACCAGCTAAGACACTGGTTCCACCCCTTCAAGTGACAAACATTGGTTAGCCAAAGAATAATACTTCATCCCACGGGGAAACCTAAAAACCTTTCTCCTGGCTCAACCCTTCACTGGAGCTTTCCCCAGGATTTCCCATCCTACTATTTAAACAGCAATAAAAGCCTGGTGTTACTTCATTAAAACCTCTCCTACCTCCTCGCCTAAGTCTTCCATACCTATTCCCTTGGAGATTTTCAAATTTCTAATACCCAATCTGCCCCTCAGAAAAGATCTCCATCTAAACCTGAACCCTCTTCAGGATCTAGTGACCAATGACCAATTGCTCACCCTCGACACTATTACAGAGACTTACAATGTCTCCTCCTTGGATCACTTTGCATTTCTGCAAATTTCAGCATACCTACGTCACAATCCGACCCCTTATCTTACGATACCACATACGGCCTGGTCATACTGGACCTTCACCTCCCCTAGAGCAAAGGGCATCTCCATTCTATATAAACTCCTACAAGCTAAAAGTTAGTCTGTGAAAGCCACCTCCATGACGAAATGGGAACAAGAGTTGGGATCTGTATTCTCAGACTTCTACTGGCTGAAAGCTATACAGTACAACTCGACATTTACTAAATCAATTAACTTTTGGGCAATATCCCAGAAAATACTACACAGGTGGTATATAACCCCAGCACGTTTAGCGAAATTCACAAACAACAATGACAATTTATGCTGGAGAGGATGCCAAAGAGTGGGTACTCTGATCCATACACTGTGGGAATGCCCACACCTGAAAAGCTTCTGGAACAGAATTTTCACACTCATCTCTGTGGTCACAGGCTGTTTGACAAAAGCCAATACTGCATTAGCCCTACTCAGCATAGGAATGGTTAACTTTCCTGGGAAGGTCAGGCCTGATGACTCTAATGCCCCATACACACGATCAGAAATTCCGTCAGAAAAAACTTGGATGGTTTTTACGACGGAATTCCGCTCAAGCTTGCCTTGCATACACACGGTCACACAAAAGTTCTCTGATTACCTTATTTATTCTCCCCAATCAGTGGTGACGTGACCACCCATTGCTCTCTTCCTCTGATGTATACACCACAGAGGGAGGGGCCAAGATCTCCCTCTGACGTCTGCCGGGTGGTCACGTGACCTCCCTCTGTAGTGTATACATCGTAGTAAGAGAGCAATGGGCGGTCACATGACCACTGATCAGGGAGAATAATTAAGGTATTTAGAAGATGAATTTAAAAAAACGGCATACAGTATATACTACAGGTTATACTAGCAGTGGGGTTGGCAGTGATTGTGTGCAGTAATGTTTGCACTGCTCTGAACGGTGCTACAGAGCTGACAGGCAGGGAGGGGGGAGAGGAAGTGGGAGAGGAGGACAGAGAAGAGACAGGGGAGTTGCGGATGACAGAGGTACGTAAACTGACCACGGTGTCAGGGCTCAGCAGCCATGATTAACCTTGGTCCGTTTACAGGGGGGGCAGAAACTGGCAGGATCACCCAGGTTTTTTATTTGATACAGGGGACCAAATAACACAGCACAAGCACTGTGCTGTTATTCATGCTTTAAGGGAACTGGATCCTTTTTTATTTTATTTATTTATTTATTTATTTATTTTTTAGGGTAACAAACACAGTATATTTCCAATAGTGCAGCCAAATTGGGCTAACACCTTCTTTATATTAAATGCTCCCCTTCACATTGCATACGTTAAAATAAATAGATATCTAACAATTGCTTTTAAATGCTCTTTTCTGGAAACTCCAGAACTGAAAAATCCTACTTAGCTTTCATTTCACTGTAATGTTTATGAGGGGGCTGGGGAGATAATGATGACAATAATTAACCCTGTCTGTCCTGTGCTGGCAGATCTCATTAGCAATTATTAACTGAACACTGAATGCAATTATTAACTGAACATCTGACCTAACAAAAGGGTTGAAGTGGTTCTAAATGCAGAAGGTTTTTTTATCTTAAGAATATTTATGCATTAAAATAAAACACCTACTGTGTGTAGCAGCTCCCCCAATACTTACCTGAGCCCCATCTCAAGCCAGCAGCGGGCACCATTGGCTCCCACTGCTGTCAAAGTCAGTGAGCGAATGAGAAGAGAGAGGGGGTGGGGCCAAGCAGCGGCTCTGTGTCTGAATGGACACACAGCGATGCGGCTCTGCTCAGGTGCCCCCATAGCCAGCTGCTTGCTGTGGGGGGACTCGGCAGGAGGGAGGAACCAGGACCTGAGAAAAGGAGGATTTGGGCTGCTCTGTACAAAACCACTGCACAAAGCAGGTAAGTATAACATGTTTGTTATTTTTAAACAAAAAAAAATACAAGCCTTTAGTATCACTTTAAAGATCTAGAAGCTTGGCTTCTATCTTGTATGCTTATGATAGGAAACTCAGTAAGGGAATTTATCAAAATTGGAGCAGAATCTGGAGCAGCTGTGCATGGCAACGAATCACTTTCTATCTTTTATTTTCAAAGCGTAACTGAACAAGTTGAAGGTAGAAGCTGATTGGTTGCTATGCAAAACTGTTCCAGATTCTATCAGCCCATGTTTTGATAAATTCCTCCCAGTGTGTCTCCAGTCTGTTTGGGGGCAGGCTCACTGTGAAATTGTACTAATTGTAGAAAAGAGTAGCTTGCAGTGTACCCAGAAACCTGCTTCAAACAAACATCCAAAAAGTAAGTAACTTTTAGGTATGCTGTGTGAATAGGAACACATATAGTGGGGTCTTCTCAAATTAGATTGCAAACGTGGAAATACACTTTAACTCATAATAAGGAGTCCCTGTAATTTTAAAGGAGGGAGGATGCAACTATGATAGAGAGACACTATATAGAATGTATGAACTATGACGATAAAGAAGCAATGAAAACATATTTAAGAATATAAGTTTAGGTTAAAATGTTCTTAAAAAATACAAGGAACATTAATTACAATCATGTGTCCCTTGTGCTGCTGGCTGCAGATTTCGTTGAAATTTTCCTTCTTATCCCCCCCTACCCCGGCCGCCATAATCATCCAATGCTGCAAGGTTATTAGAGTCAAGGGCCATGTCATATGCACTCATCATCAGTGCCCACTATGCCCACCCCATTCATAGAAGCTATACTATAGCTTCTATGAATGAAAAATAATCTATGGATGGAGGAAGCTGACTTTTTATTCACCCACCCTTCCTCCATTCATAAATTGAAAAAAAGATCGTTCTGAACTATCTAAGTTATTATCAGCTATAGGACATAATTAGCAATGTACAAAAGGAACAAACCCTTTTCTAACAATGCCATACGAATCATACCTGGAATTCAACTTTAAAGTGGTTGTAAACCCCTGAAATTAAATATGAACAAAGCATATCAGTCTATATTGTGTACTTGTCTCTATCCAAAGCATCAAGAGTGATTTATTTCTGCTTTGTCATTCCTCTACTATCTGAATGAGTCATTTCTAATGCCGCTTACACACAAGCGGACTTTTCAGCATCAAAGGCCCAACGGTCTTTCTGACGGACTTTCGACGGAGTTACTACGGACTTTCGAATGGACTTGCCCACACACGAAAGGACTAAAGTCAGTTCGAAAGTCCGTTGGTTTGAACGTGATGACGTATGAAGGGACTAGAATAAGGAAGTTCATAGCCAGTAGCCAATAGCTGCCCTTGCATGTTTTTTTTGTCCGTCGGACTAGCATACAGGTAAACGGATTTTTCAACCGGACTCGAGTCCGTCGGAAAGATTTGAAACATGTTCTAAATCTAAAGTCCATCTGATTTTTCGACAGTAAAGGTCCGATGAAGCCCACACACGATTCGTTCCGTCGGACCTCTGCTGTGGAAAAGTCCGACCGTGTGTACACGGCATAAGAGTCTATGCCGACACCCAACAATCCTGGGAGATAGCCCCACTCCCCATCCTGCACGCAGAAGGTGATTGACAGCCTCTGGGGGGGGTTGTTCTTTCCTTCCACTCACATTTCAGATTACACTTAGCTCTCTTCTCTGTGCTGTGCAGTGTGTGACATCAAAACCCCGCCCCTTGCCTGCTGGAAGCTCAAACATGCTGTGTAAAATGTGTACCTTAAGAGTCTGTACAGGAGAGAGGGCTGCAGATAAACAGGTACAACTTCTGTAGGAGGATTTGTTTTGTCTCTGTGTATCACCTGAGGCCAATTACTTTAGTTGGCATCTGTAAGGGTTTACAACCACTACCTTCAGTAGTTTATTTCCAGACACTGACCTATAAAAGTAAGCAGTCAGTGAAAGCAGGTGGGAATCAGATCTCTCTGTCTGCATACTTGTGTCATGTCATCAACTCAGAATATTAAAAATAGAAACAGCCAAGGAACAAGCATTTTCAGAAAAAGGGATGAGCAAAAGTGACCTTTACTTTCTCTTAAGTTCCTACAAAACGCATTAATATTCAGAGCACGGTCTAGAGTTGCTGCTGAACTCATCATCATCTTTACACAAATTGCATTGTTCTAGTTCTTAACATGTTTTTCCTCGTGTTTTTAGGTTCCACAACGTTACTTTCAGCCATTTGGTCTCGGTCCCCGTGCCTGTGCTGGGAAATACATAGCTATGGTGATGATGAAAGCAATACTGGTGACTGTGCTGAAAAGATACCGGGTGCAAACCCTGCGAGGACGCTGTGTGGAGAACATTCACAATAATAACAATCTGTCCATGCACCCTGATGAATCGCAGACCTCATTAGAGATGGCCTTCATTTCTCTGCACACAGCCCCGCTCGCACATTAGCGCTAACCATGTTCATTTGTACTGGGGCTGCAGATCTGAAATGTGATTAACCTAGAATAAGTGACAGTGTTGGTCTGTGTTAAATCTAGATTGAATCACTGACATTGTATTGTAGTGTCTGATACAGTTATATATTTTATGCATATTTAATATTAATAAAGTATTCTGTTAATTTTCTCATTTTACAAATATATGTTGGCATCTGTATGTGTGTATTTTTAGTATAATTTATTACTTTTGCCATGATCTATCAAAAAGGGTGTCTGTCCTGTGTATATAGGTGCCATATGTATTGTATAGTGGTAACTTAGAATCACTTAGGGGTATATTTATAATAAAAAATTGACATTAGGTATTTGTCTGGCAAAACTGCTGGTACATTCGTTCTGTGTGAATGATGCACGACTGAATGTTCTCCTTCAATTTCCTCTACAGGTAGAATAATATGTCTAAAAATACCACAATATGGCCACTAGATGAAGTTCAGGATCATAGGAAATAAGTTTTTATTTTTGTGATGCTCAGCACCATCTAGAGACCATAATGCAGTATTTTCCCAAACCACTCTATCTTTTTTTAATGAATTAATAACATTAGACCCTATAGAAGAAATACTTTTTGCACTATATCCAAAGAACAAACGTACCAGCAGTTTTAATGGCTGAATAGCTATGTACTTTTATTTTTTTATAAACACACCCCTTAAAGTAAAAAGGAGGTCCGCCCCCCCCCACGAAAAATTAAAAGTCGGCAGCTACAAATACTGTAGCTGCTGACTTTTAATACATGGACACTTACCTGTCCAGGGAGCCCATGATGATCTTCAGATCAGCTGGCGGGTGAAGCCGCCACCATTCCTGTTAAGGGAACCTGGCAGTGAAGCCTTTTGGCTTCACAACCGGTTCCCTACTGCGCAAAGAGCGCCACGCTTTCTAATTGGTCCGGCAGCGGAGGAAGGAGGAGGGGATTGCGGCCCCGTCTCCTGGAAGTGGGGACAGGTACATCCCCACTTCCCCCCAAATGTGGCACCGTAGGGGGAAGGAGACAGATAAGCGGAAGTTCCACTTTTGAGTGGAACTTCGCTTTAAGGCTCCATGCACACCATTATTTTCTTCAAGCTAGAAAAACTGCAAAAAACGCTTGATAAAAAATGCTGGTAATAGCTTTTTGTAGTAGATTTTTGTAGTAGTGTTTTAGGAGCATTAGCGTTTTATTAGCATTTTTGCAGTTCCTTTAAAAAAAAGGGGAAAAAAAGCTCAAAAAACACTATTAGTAGCGTTTAGGAGTGTTTCTGCTGGAACAACGCTCCAAGAAACTCTACAAAAACATTTTTTTCTGTTCCTTGACACTGAAGCTCAAAAAAACTCTAAAGCCTCGTACACACGATTGGATTTTCCGCAGACAAAACCTCGGACTTTTGTCCGAAGGAGTGCGCCTGGATTTTGTCTTGCATACAAACAGCAAGGAATTGTCGGCCAACAAACACAGACGTAGTGATGTACTACGTTGTTTTTCAGCTCTTTAGCGCCACCCTTTGGGCTCCTTCTGCCAATTTCGTGTTAGTAGAAGTTTGGTGAGTGTTGATTCACGCTTTTCATTTCGTGCTTTTCAGTTCGTTTCTGAACGGCCGTTCGTCAACCAGACATGTTGCGGAATCGGAGATAACGTGTTATTTATTATTGGTCTTGGAGTTATTGCTTTGACCCAAGTCCAGTCCAGGAACAGGAGGAGGAGGAGTTCTTGGACCAAAAATTGGTTGCTTTATTAATCTTGACCAATTATGTCATATACCTTTGCTGCGGGAGCTCCAGGAGAATAATCTAAATGTTTTTCGGAATTATCTCTAGATGACGGCCCCCTGCTTTCACCAACTCTTGGCATTGTTGACCCCCTATATTAAGAAGCAGGACACATGCATGAGGCTTTTAATTTTTTTTTTTGATTGAATAATAAGGATTTGATTTGGTATATTTTCTATATTTTTGGATGCATAGAATGCACTTTTTGGTTAGGTTCTATTGGCAGATAGCATGTCTAATTTTATTTGTTTTCTTTTTTTAATGCACAATAAAGAAATTGTGGAGAAAAATACTTGGCTATGTGTTTTACTTCAAATGACAGTTTGGGAGTAGTTAGTTACATTTAAAAAAATACAATGTAAAATTGACAAGGGACACCAACATAGTTGTATCTTTGATCTAAAAAACTACGGGATATTGGTGCTGTGGTAACTTGCCCAAATAAAAAAAAAAAAGCATAATAATATATTCCGAGCATGTGTGTTTGTACTTTGGACTTTTGTCCGACGGACTTGTTTACACACGCTTGGAAAATCCGACAACAGGCATTTTTCCGCGGAAAATTTTAAAACTGCCATCCAACATTTGTCCGTGGAAAATCCAACAACAATTGTTCCATGGAGTGTATTAACGGTCGGATTTTCCATCAACAGCCTGCCATCACACATTTCCCTTCGGAAAATCCGATCATGTGTACGCGGCTTAAAGCCGGACAAAAGTCTGACGCTTTGTTGGCCAACAATCTAATCGTGTGTACGAGGCTTAATATCCTAAATTAGTGTGCATGGACACATAGAATAACACTATTTAGCTTCTAGGAGCAAAAAAAATGCTAATAACAACTTGTAGAAGCCTAAAGAAAAGGTTGTGTGCATGGAGCCTTAAGTGGGGTACACACTATAAGAAAATCGGACAAACGATCATCTGATTTTCCCTGTTGTTTCACAGTTAATCGGAACCAATGAACGAAAATTTGTACGAAAATTCTTGTACGACAAAGGGTTTTTTTTTTTTTTGTTTATTGTTTCTGATCATGCGCAGTTTTTCTTTTCTGATTTTTCTTGCACGAAAATCATACAAAAACGGTACACATTAAACGAAAATTGCTGGCGTTTGTCCCTTTGGGAATTTTTGTGCGAAAGGTCAGAAGTTGTGTACAGACTATACATACGAAAACAGTTTGCTAAAGCACTGTGTATTATAAACAACTAAACAAATGACATTTTGTTGCACCTCAGTGCTCATATTCTCCCGCTGTCTCTTTTCAGCCACTGCCTGTCTACATGCTGATCAGTGTCGTGTCACTGCTAGCCCATCCCCAAGACAATATTGAAAATTACTTACTTACTGGGTTTACATTCACTTTAAGCTTTGCCACATAATATCAGTTCCATATGGTTGTATGATAGTAGCAGTATTGTAAATGTCAAAGATGCTTTAAACTGGCCCACCTATGAAAGCACCGCTCAGCTCCCAGGATAAGTGCACTTCAGGTCTCTATGTAATATAAGATGTCACCCATATGAAAATACAACATTAATTAAAAAATCACAATCTAAAAGGAGCCGCTAGGAAAGCAATATAATGTAAAAAACAATACTAAAAACACTCCAAACTAATAGAGTCCTTTATAATATTGTAGCAGCACTCTTGTCAGATAAAACAACAACAAGCTTCCATATAATGTTCATATATAAGTCAATAATGCGAAGGAGGCCAGTTATAACTTGTGCTGTGATTTGTTCAAGAGCAAAACACCATCCACCAGACACTTCACCACGTGAGGGAATCTCCCCTTTGGGGGTACACTCACCGCAAATACGGATGTAATGCACCTTTAGTTTAAAACTGATTCTCCACTGCTCCAACCAAACTTCCACCGAACTCTAGTCACACTGTGCAAGGCTCCAGTATAATCATGTGAAAAAAACGAATTGTGCACATAGTGTAATATTGTATGTGAGTTTTAATATAACCCAAAACCCCCTTACAAGTTAAACGTACAAAAGTCAAGTTAATCTAAAGCAGTAATAAAGTGCTTTGTGCAAACGTATTCATCCGGTCACCGGTAATGGAGAGAAGACACGTCTGTGTACACCAGCGATCTACTTTTTGGATACTCAGCGGCTCGTGGAATGCAAACGTCACTTCCAGTAAATCACAGATATCACGAAACTGACGCATTTCGTCACTTCCTGACTTCGTCTAAGGGAGTCTCCGACGAAGTCAGGAAGGGACAAAATGCGTCAGGTCATGATCTCCGAGCCACCGGTTGTGATCTCCAACCCTGGCAGGAGAAAAGCTGCTTAAAACACAGTAACAGACACATATTTCACACACGTTTATGTGCGTTTGTTCTTATGCATATTAAAGGGGTTGTAAAGGTTCGTGTTTTTTCACCTTAATGCATCCTATGCATTTTTTTGGCCTTGGTATGTATGTGTTTAGGTATTTGGTAATGATAATAGACTGTAAGCTCTCCTGGGCAGGGACAGACATCTATGGTCCTGTGTTCTTTGTAAACGCCTGAAGAATAGGTTGGTGCTATATACATGAATTGAATAAATTCATGTATATAGCACCAACAGTACAGTTTCACTGTCTTCTCTTGGCAGGGTTAACAAAAATCCACTTAATTCCAGAGTTTTTATGAACCCTTCCCTGAGCTTCTACAGTCTGGTAGCATGGTATCATAGCACTGTGTGTCTTTAGTAACATGGCATGTATCTTTACGTTTGAGAATTAGGATGGTTTGATGGTTGGTGTCAGTGAAGCTAAATGATGGATGAAACTTGAGATGCCAGAGTTTTAAGTGGACCTGTCCCCCTTTTTCCTATATTTCACATCATGTATCTCTGCAAGCTGATATAAAATCATCTAACGCTTTTTTTTTTTAATGTTTTTCTGGTTTACTCATTTTTTTTTTGTCCACTGCTTTCCCTGGAGGCAGTGGTAACATAGCTCCAGCCTCACAGATGCCCCCAGGAAGGCATCGTCACCATGGCCTTCAGGGAAATCTTGTACCTAAACTATGAGTTCTTGCAATATTATCATGCTGCGCATGCACAAGATCTAAGGGAATCAAAGAATTGGGTAAGGAGTGTGACTGTATGTGAAAATGCTTGGTCTATCTGACCCAATTACAGCAAACATAGAAAAAACACCTGGTACCAAAGGTACGGTGAGGAACCCCTTGGGGTCGTTAATAGACAGATCAAGCTGTCAAATCATAGTATAAAAGTATAAATTTTATTACACACATTCTATAGTATACATGTACAAACAATACATCAAAACCTGCGGCAAACTTATGCATCAAAAGATGCATTTACAACAAAACTTGTAACTTAAGAAAGCATAATTGCAACCTTACACAGCCGCCTGCAAAACCTTGCGTCCAAAACACGCATCCGAAGATGCGCTTACGTCAATCTTGTAGAATTTAGTGAAAGTGTGAATGGGCGACCAAGTCGCCGCCTTACACACCTGGGAGACAGACACCTGATTTCGGAAAGCCCAGGAGGTTCCAATTGCCCTGGTGGAATGAGCCGTGACAGGAAAAGGGGGCACCCGCCCCTTTAAGGCATAGGCCTGAACCACGATCTGTCTGATCCACCTAGAAATGGTGGACGACAAGACCGCCAGACCTTTTTTTCGGACCAGCCACCAAAACAAACAGAGTCTGACTTCCGGAAGGGAGCCGTAGCAGACAGATACACCCGTAGAGCCCGGACCATGTCCAGGGAATGTAAGGCAACCTCTTTCGGGTGTGTCGCTTTAGGACAAAGGGATGGTAACAGGATGTCCTCATTTGGATGGAATGCCGAAACCACTTTGGAAGGAAAGAGGGCTGTGGATGTAGCACCGCCTTATCCTTGTGGAAGACCAGGTAGGGAGACTTGCAGAACAAGGCCACCAACTCAGAAACCCTCCTGGCAGATGTAATAGCCACTAGGAAGACTACTTTCTGAGAAAGGCTCAACAAGGGAATCACCCTAATGTTTTCAAATGGCGGTTTTTGGAGCGCCGATAGCACCAGATCCCACGGAGGTAGTGGAGGTCGAACCAAAGGGACTACGCGTCGAACCCCCTGCACAAAAGTACCCACCAATGAGTGAGTCGCCAAGGGACATTGGAAAAAGACAGCCAAGGCTGATATCTGTTCCTTGATGGTGCTTAAGGCAAGTTTCTGATCCACTCCTCGCTGCAAAAACAGCAGGATCCTGGAAACTGAATAAGTGCGCGGACGCCACCCCATCTCCTCACACATGGAGATGTAAGCCTTCCACATATGATGGTAAATCTTCCGAGAAGAAGACTTCCGTGCCCTCAGCATAGTGGAAATTACCAAGTCTGACAGACCTCGGTCCCTTAGCACCTGGTTTTCAACAGCCAAGCCGTTAAAACCAGCGACGGTAAAACAGGATTAAGTATTGGACCTTACGATAGAAGGTCCTCTCGTAGCGGTAGCTGCCAAGCAACATCCACCACCAGTCCTACTAGGTCGGCGTACCAAGGACGCCGAGGCCAATCTGGGGCAATCAGAATTACTGGAATCCCCTCGGCCTCCACTCTGCGCAGCAGACATGGTAGAAGTTTGAGTGGGGGAAGGCATAAATCAGCCAGTAATGCCCCCATGGAGCCACCAACGCATCTGACGCGTCCGCCCAGGAGTCTCTTGTCCTGGATACAAA
The DNA here is from genome assembly GCA_037952925.1 of Lithobates clamitans. Taxonomy (NCBI): domain Eukaryota; kingdom Metazoa; phylum Chordata; class Amphibia; order Anura; family Ranidae; genus Lithobates; species Lithobates clamitans. Next base: position 5,747,420 of record JBBGZY010000087.1, read on the forward strand.
CCTCTGCACCTTCCAATTGAGCCAGGAGGTCCACATCTGGTGTACCCCACCTTAGGCAAAGGAGCCGGAATACCTCCGGATGCAACGACCATTCCCCTGGGTCCAGCATCTGACAACTTAGGTAGTCCGCCTGCCAGTTTTCTACGCCCGGGATGTATATGGCCGACAGGGCCGGTACGTGTCGCTCTGCCCACTGGAGGATGTGCGCGACCTCCCTGCTGCAGCTGAGCTCCTTGTTCCTCCTTGATGGTTGATGTACGCTACCGCCATGGCGTTGTCTGACTGGATCCTGATCAGACGCCCTTGTAGCCTCATTGACCATGTGGAGAGGCACAGTCTGTTTGCTCGAAGCTCGAGCACATTGATCGGCAGTTGGGATTCTTCCCACGACCAAAGGCCCTGGGCCGACTATACTTCTACTCCCAGAACTCCCTCCCAACCGATCAGGCTGGCGTCCGTTATGATTACCGTCCAATGGAGAGGAAGGAATGATCTCCCGGACCGAAGGTTTGGAGACCTCATTCAGAGAAGGGAATCCTGGACTAGCTGGCTCATCCGAATTTGACAATCCTGGGATAACAGGGATTTGTCCCATTTTGACAAAATCTCCTTTTGTAGGACTGGAGTGTGAAATTGAGCGTACGGTACCGCTTTAAAAGTGGCTACCATGAGGCCCAGAACTCGCATGCAGAAGCTCAGTGACGACCACCTGCGGTTTACCAATAACCTCACCGCAGCTTGAAGAGTCTGCAGCTTGTCTGAAGGGAGAAAAACTCTCGCTTCTGAGTCCAATTGTAAGCCCAGGTACTCCAGGCGTTGAGTCGGCACTAACACCAACTTCTTAAGGTTCAGCACCTAACCAAACTCCCGGAGAGTCTGCATGGTGATCGCTACATCCTCCCTCAATTCTGAGGCAGAAGCTGCCCTCAGAAGGAGGTCGTCTAGGTAACCCATGATTGCGATCTCACGTTGCCTTAATAGCGCCAGAATTGGAGCTAACACTTTGTTAAAGACTCGGGGTGCTGACGCCAGGCCCAAAGGGAGAGCCACAAACTGGTAGTGTTCTTCCCCGACTGCAAATTGCAGAAACCTCTGATGCCAGAGGCATAGAGGTACATGTAAGTACACGTCCTGGATATCCAGGGACGCCAGGAAGTCCCCCTGATGGAGTGCAGCGACCACGGAGCGAACTGATTCCATCCTGAATCTTTGCACTTTCACAAAGCTGTTGAGGGCCTTCAAGTCCAGGATTGGACGTACCCAGAGGCGGCTCTCTAATTAGGCAAATTAGGCGGTCGCCTAAGGCCTTGCACTCACAGGGGCCTCGCGGCCGCCTAATTTGCCTGTTCTCAATCACTGAAGTTGACGCCGGCGGCTCCGCCTACCCCCACTGGGACTCTGTGGCTTAGGAGCTGACGAACAAATCAGATACTGCCCGCAGCCTGAGGAATAGCGGCCTCATCACGGAGCGTCCCAGTCCGTGGGGCCTCATGTGTAAGTTTTGCCTAAGGCCTCACAAAGCCTAGAGCCGCCTCTGGACTTACCCCTTCCTTTTTGGAGACTACAAACAGATTGGAGTAGAATCCCTGAAACCTTTCCAGCGTCAGTACAGGTACTATCATCCCCCGCAGTAGCAGGTCCTGTACTGCCCCGAATAGGGCTTCCCGACGAGCCGGAAGTAGAGGTAGGTTGGAGGGAAAAAATCTGTTTGGTGGACAAGAAATAAACTCTATCTTGTATCCCGATGAAACCAGTTCGCAGACCCATTGGTCGGACAGTAGAGAAGCCCACCGAGCTGCAAACTCCCGAAGGCGACCCCCCACCCGAGAGTTGGGCGGGGGCAAACCTTCATGCGGTAACATTTTTGCTCGCAGACTTGTTTGGCTGGCGAAACCAGGGACGCTTTTGTCCTTCAGCAGGCGCCTTGTTGGACTGGGAACGCTTACCTGCTGACCCGGGCGGCCGAAAAAGACATTTCTGAGCGGAAAACGAGGGTCCTCGCCTACGGCGTGGCTCCTTACCTTTCCTGGACTGTGGGAGCAACGTGCTCTTCCCACCGGTAACATTTTTAATAATGTCATCCTGCGAAGCTCCAAAAAGCCTCTCACCTTGGAAGGGCAAATCCTCCAGTGCTTTTTTAGATGCCTGGTCCGCAGACCAGCATTTCAGCCAAATCAGGCGCCATAGCACCACTGCTAAAACAGATGCTCTAGAGAGCAGGGGACCGTATCCAGGGCCGTATCACAGACATAAGGCTATGCACCAACTGGTCTGCCAGCTCTACGCAGACTGGGGGAGACTGTTGCTTCTCCAATTCACGGTGCAACAACTTTGCCAATTCAGTAAGCGTCTGCTACACAAAGGCCGTGGCCAGCACAGGTCGTAACGTTGACCCCACTACCGTAAATATGGACCAGGCCACTGCCTCGGCCCTCCAGTCGGCAGGGTCCTTGAAAGCAGGAGTCCCTTCTACCGGAATCGTGGTTACTTTATTTAACCTGGATAACGAGGGGTCCATTTTTTCAGGAGGCTCTCCTCAAAGGGTTAACACACCGCCATTCTCCTTGGGACTGAAAAGGACAGCTGTGGACTTCCCCATTCCTTGTAGATGAACTTATCAAAATAAGTCAAATACGGAAACACCTTAGGCTGGTTTGCAGGACCCAAAAGGGACCGCCACCTCAACAGAGGTTCCTGCTACATTCTGTATCTTCAGGGTACAATCACTTTAAAGCCGACCTCCAATCATTTTGTCAACTTTCCATCTATTAAATCTTCTGCTCTTGTTCTTTTAACTTTGGATAATAAAACATTTTTTTCTGACAGTAAATACCTTATGCAGCCCACTTCCTGTTTCTTGTCTGGTAAAAAGCCTAGGCTTATGACATCACGCACAGCTCTCTCACTCTCATGAGATTTTGCCAGGAAAGGAGGGGGTGAGTCATAAGAGGGCCAATGAGAGCTGCAGAGCTGGAGGTGTGCCTCTGTGTGTCTGTGTAAATCCAGGAAGTGAACAGACAGCAGCTTCAGCTGCCCACGGTTAAAATGGTTGCAGCCAGACTCAGTGGAGGGAGATGTCTGCAGCATATTTGGCGAATACAGAATCACAGTATATATAAAAAAAATATGCAAAGTGGTTGGAGGGAAGCTTCAGAATGGCAAAGATATTTTTATTACAAATGATGTGAGCAGACTGCAGTTCCTCTTTAAGCCACTGAGCAAAATAAACAACGGGAGAAAAATAGGTAAACATTTAAAGGAACATAAGGCTTAAGTTGTTGCCTAAAAAATGTAAATATGATAAATTCATACACAACATGTCAAATGTATATGGAATTTTTTTTTTAAAAGTTTACATTTTAGTCCACGATATAATAAAAATCAAAATATGCCAAAATGTAAAAAAAAATTTAAAAAAATTTAACCTAAATAGCTGTACTTTGTACTTTCGAGGAAAAATCAATATGCAGTTCATACTGTATGTGCAAAAGTTTTGTCTCTTGACCTGTTCACCTTTGTCCAAAGTGATGCAGTAAAAATGGATGTTATGTAGCCTAGTTCACATCTATGCACTTCAGTTTCGTATGAAGGAGAAAAGGAAACTTTATGGGCCATTCATAAATACACGTATGCGTTACCATGCATCCCGCATATTCACAGATGCACAGAACAGTGTAAATCAAGCCTTACTTGGAGGGTAAGCTCTGTAGCCCAGCAAGGCTGGTAACACTTTTTGGGAAATCAGTGCTGATGGCAGAATTGTTAGGCAACTTTAGAAAGTTGGGAGCTCACTGAATGTTTGGCAGGATTAACAAGCCATTTTCTGTAGTTGTTTTTACAGAATTAAAAACCTGTATTGCAGAGCTATATGACATGTGATTTATTTTTTATTTTCCCAGACATATACTTTAAGAAAAAATGTATATTTTATATGTGTCTGAGGAAAATAACCTGTATGTAAGTCAAGAGGTATCAGTATTTATATCTATAAAGATCACAGCGACCAAATAATGCTTTACCTTTGCAGGTATAGATTACATTTATGTGACAATTTTTAATGCATTGAAGATTTTTTAGTATTTATTAACCACTTCAGCCCCAGAAGATTTGGCTGCTCAATAACCAGGCCATTTTTTGCGATACAGCACTGCGTCGCTTTAACTGACAATTGTGCGGTCGTGCGGCGCTGTACCCAAACAAAATTGACGTCCTTTTTTTCCCCACAAATAGAGCTTTCTTTTGGTGGTATTTGATCATCTCTGCGGTTTTAATTTTTTGCGCTATAAACAAAAAAAAGCGACAATTTTGAAAAAAAACACATTTTGTACTTTTTGCTATAATAAATATACCGTTTATACCCATTTTTTTTTAAAAAAAAGCTAATTTTTTCCTCAGTTTAGGCCGATATGTATTCTTCTACATATTTTTGGTAAAAAAATCGCAATAAGCATATATTGATTGGAAGGAGGGGCCAGAAGCACCAGTGAGGGACATGAGAAGAGGAGGATCTTGCCTGTTCTGTGCAAAACCACTGCACAGGGCAGGTAAGTATAACATGTTTGTACTTTGCGGGAGCGTGCCCGTGGGTCGGGAGGACTCGATGTACACAGGCAGAATGGGGAAATGCCTATGTAAACCAGGCATTTCCTCGTTCTGACAGGTGACATGACAGGGACCTACTGTTCCCAGTGGTCGGGAAAAGTGATTTCTGTCATGTCCCAGTAAGACCACCCCCCCACACACTCAAAGGGAACACATTTAACCCCTTGATCGCCCCCTAATGTTAACCCCTTCCATGCCAGTGACATTTACACAGTAAGCTAGCTGCTTGCTGTGGGGGCAGTCAGCAGGAGGGAGGGGCCAGAAGCACCAGCGAGGGACGTGAGAAGAGGAGGATCTTGCCTGTTCTGTGCAAAACCACTGCACAGGGCAGGTAAGTATAACATGTTTGTTATTTTTAAAGAAAAAGCAACTGAGACTTTACTATCACTTCTTTATTTTTTTTTTTTTTACTTGATAGGTTGCTTTAACTGAAATCAAATGAATGAACAGAAAGATACAAAAGTAACATTATGTTACATTGTATCTTTCTACATTCCCATCTAAGCAAGTGTATTTATAAACATTGAATATACATCGTGGATACAGTGATCCTGCCTTTGCTTAATCAAAACAATTATTGTATACTGGGAGGTGGGGGGGGGAGCAGGCCAGAGAGACTGGATGTGCTTCACATGTCCTGTGTACAATGATGGGGTTTTTGGACATGTGCAGCACACTCAAAGTCTTCAACTAGTTAAGCTTTTTTGTTAAATATATAATTGAACAAGCATTAGATGGGAATAGGGAGTCGGGTTTTGGCGGTGGGCAGTAAGAAACCTGACAGAAAATTGCAGTTTCCTTATTAGGCATTTCAGTTACCAGATTGATAATCCACATAATTAGAGATGCAATCCCACTCCTACTAATATAAACAATGCTGACATAGCAAGTAGGACTAACAAGACTTACCTCTGGTACAATATATCTGATGGTCCCTGCAAAGCCTTCTCCACGCCTCTCTGACGCTTCTCCAAAGTCTGCAAGCCTGATGTGCCCATCTTTACCAATCAGGATGTTCTCCTTCTTTATATAACTATAGATAGAAATGCATTATCTTTACTTTTTTTTATTCACACCAAGGCAGTCCTTTGAGATTCATGAAAACAAGTGTGTTGATACATATACATTATGTCGCAGATTACAGTACATTACAAAATCGCAGTTCATATATTTGCAAAGGCTGCCACCACAACAGACCTTAAATTGGACTTGGACCATTTTTGTCAACAGGGCGCATACTACCCCGCATAGGGGTGCGCCGCAATGCATTGATGTTGCAGGAGCATTGCCTTGAACATGAATTGGTCATGCATTAATGTGTGTATGCTCCTTTACACAGATTTACTTTAGGTTGGGTTCATGCTGTTGTGAAATGTGCACAGTAACACACTTCATGCCTCAAGTTACCATACATCGCATCGCTAGGCAGCCGATTTATTTCAATGGGCTGCCTAAACATTTTGTTTCAGATGATATTTTACAATCATGACATTTAAAAACCACTTTAGAGCTGAAGGGCCTTCTGCATTAGATATAAATGTAATTCATTGTTTAGGTGGTCCTTGTACTACAGTTGTTGGCAAATCTTGTTGATTAAAGCATAACTCCGTGTTTAACCACTTCCCACCTGCCGTATGTAGAATGAGGGCCTGAAAGTGGTTCAGTTATCCTGACTGGGGGCATCATATGACGTCAAGCAGGATAACAAGCTAGCGCGTGCCCACGGGGGCATGCAGAGCGGTGATGAGTGGTGTGGTGTGTCAGTCAGACACACTGCATCTCCAATCTTGGTAAAGAGCCTCTGACAGAGTGTCCAATCACAGCAGATCACAGTGTAAATAGGAAGAGCCGTTTATCGGCTTTTCCTCCACTCATACTGACAGACGTGAGTAGAGGAGAGCTGATCGGCTCCTCTCCTGACAGTTGGAGTCTGCGCTGATTGATTATCCGTGCAGCCCCCCCCAAGGATGTCCACCCAGGACCACCAGGGATGCCCACCCAGGACCACCAGGGATGCCTACCCTGGGCCACCAGGTATGCCAATCAATGCCCACTAGGGATGGCACCCAGTGTCCATCAGTGATGCTGCCAGTGCCTCCTGATCAGTGCTGCCTTACAGTGCCATCTATCAGTGCCACCTATCAGTGCCCATATGTGTCCATCGGTGCCACCTATCAGTGCCACCTATCAGTGCACATCAGTGCCACCTATCGGTGCCCTTCAGTGTTACATATCAGTGCCCATCAGTGCTGCTTATCAATGCCGCCCATCAGTGCCTATTTGTGCCCTTCAGTGCTGCATATAAGGGCCTCATCAGTGCCCATTAGTGCCGCCTCAAAAGTGCCAATCAGTACTGCCTCTCAGTGCCTTTCAGTACAGCCTTATCATTGCCCATCAGTGAAGTAGAAAACGTACTTATTTATGAAAAAAACCCCAGTGTTGATCAAATACCAAGCTCCATTTGTGGGAAAAAAATTATTAAAATTTAGTTTGGGTACAGTGTTGCATGACAGCGCAATTGTCATTACAAATGCAACAGAGCTGAAAGCTGAAAATTGGTCTGGGCTGGGCAGGAAGGGGGGAAAGTGTCCGGTATTGAAGTGGTTAATGTCCCTTTTTAATAGTTTTTTTTGAAGGTGAAGGTGAATTTACTGGTGTATTAGCTGTTTGCATTCAGCCCCAGCTACTTACAGTATACAGTGTTGTGTTCTGGAGTGGAATGAGAATTCCTAGAACAAAACAGAGCCGGGCTGGGACCTGCTCAGCCATTAACGCGAAGCTTTGTATTCTTTGAATGAATACAAAGCTTTCTCTGATTGGCTGAGGTGAAGACTGTGACATCATCTGCCCATCTCTGCCTCTGCCTATAAGAGAAAGCTTTGTATTAATTTCTAGAATACAAAGCTTCCATTAATGGCTGAGCAGTCCTCAACCTGCCTCTATTTTGTTACAAGAGTGGAGTGGGAAGTTCTCATTCCACTGCCATAACACAGCACTGTATACTGTATGTAGCTGAGCCTATATACAGTTAATAATGTGCACCCAGCATCTGTTTGCGCAGTAAAGAGTTAAAGGAGAAGTATGGGAATCTGTTTTTTGCCATACTTATACTTACCTAGGTGGATTCAGCATCGGTCCGATGCTGCATCTGTCCCCTGGTGCCCCTTCACAGAGAATCGAGCGATTGAACATCACCGATGGCTCGGTTCTCTCAGTTCCCCGAGCGGGAACTGGCCGCCTGCTGCCTGTCAGTCAGCGGCTCACCTGCTCTGCTCCTCCACGCTCACTGGAGCGCTGAGCTATGGAGGGGTGGGGAGACAGGCATCAGTCCAGGCAACTGGTGGATCCAGACTTTCAAAGTTGGGATGGTGCGGTGCCTGGACTGATTCCAGTGATGTCAGCAGAGAGTGGACTTCAGACCGCTCTCTGCTGAAAACGGGTCACAGGAGTGCAAAACGAATTGCACCCCTGTGACCCATAGGAGAAGTACAGCCAAACGAGCTCAGGCTGGACTTCTCCTTTAATTTGGGCCAGTTTGTCCCAATGGGAAATTAAATGTGGAGTTAGGCTATAAACAGATCAAAGAGCTATTTGTGGGCAACACTAGAATAAAAATCATTGACTTACTGATGGATGAAGCCTTTTTCGTTGAGTTGCTGGAGCCCAACGATGATTTCCGCTGCGTAGAATCTATTGAAGGAGAACAAAAAAAGATTTGTATTTTTTATATATATATATATATATATATATATATATATATATATATATATATATTCATGTGTATTTTCAGAAATACCCTCAGTGTTCCTAGTTCACAATCAGAACCATTTTCAAAGTTGCTCTATTCATAAGCATACAATGTGCTGAAGGGGTATTTCATATTTTAGAATATGGATCATGGGGCATCTGACTGAGAATTATTCCTAATTGTGAGTGCAGGGCTAGTTTGGTTGGTTGTTGTGTTCTCAATTGTCTGTGTAGCCCTAAACTACCCCATGTCAGTTATAGGACTATATGATCTTCTTTTGTATCGTGGGGTCCTACATGAAGCATTTGTTATTATGGTATCATGTAACTCAATGTGATTTATAGTTGCTTTTGCTATTAATGACAATGCCCACCGGATGCTTTCGATGTCCATGCGATTTCGTTTTCCCAGATGGTGCTGAAGATCTCCTCCAGGGGCGTACTCCATCACAATGTAAAATGAGTTCTAAAAGAGGAAAACATGGAGAATTTAGTCATCTGATATTCACTTATCAATATTATGTTCTACATTTTTCAGATAAATAGCTTCTGCAATATACTAGATAAAAGGCATATTAGCTATACACTCATTTGGTCATTTAGAAACATTTGCTGTCCTTATTCAGCAGTCCATGAGGTCAGGGAACCAGTCATTACTGCCTGACCCTCTTGTTTACCATCAACCATTCTGTACTGAATGGGGGAAAGTTGTACTTTTGTTTTTCTGCCCTTTTTGTCTTGTAATGATCTTGTCTTGTAATGATCTTGGTGATACATTCATTTAGGAAGATAAACTGGACCCCTGTTTTTATAATTTAAAGCGATATTAAAGGTTACCCTGTGGTACTGCAAATGGTATATCGATGGATCGGTGGAGGAGTCAGGTAAGTGTTTGGGGAGGGGCACAACAAAGTGGGATGTTTTTACCTAGGGACTGCATTAGGGCAAAAAAAAGAGGAAGAGAACTGTCACAGTATTTGGCTTTCGATATGAGGGGGTACCTGGTCATTTATTGGGGTCCAGTCGTTTATAGAGGTGTGTCTTTATGTGAAATATAGGACTTGCACTAGCCACAAAAAGTCTATACAGGAAAATACAGAACATACAGCATTGCACATTTTTCAAATCTGGGTGTAGTTACTTTTAGTTCCCTTGTACATAACAGTAGTAGATGCTAAGCATACTTGTGCATTGTGCACTGTAGTCTCCTGAGAGTTACAATAATATAAAGTTGGAGGAGTATTTCACTTTCTGACAAAATATTAATTGGCTGCAATGGTCAGTTCTGCAATGGCCACCTTTCACCCCCACTGACCACTTTTCAAGCAGCCCTTTTGTGGTACAGCAGTTAGTTGCTAACTGATAATCAGAGTGAGTGAAGTGTTGGTTGTCTTCAGCACTAGGTATTGTCAACCAATTATATATTTTTTTTTTACATTTTTACTAGTTAAAATGGTCAGTCCAGCCAATTCTGATATTTAGGATATTTCATGTCTGGCATTTACCATACAATTTAATAATCAGTTTTTGGCTTAACTGACCCTTCAGGAATAAGATTTGTAGTTATACCTTTGTCCGCTGGGTTAGGTAGCTTTGAATGAGAAAAGGACACCCAACAACCTCCTCGAGAATCCTCCTTTCCATTTTCACTTGGTATTTCTTACATCTGGCCATCTTGATGAGTTTGAAGGCCACTCCCCTTCGGGTTGTTCGATTCTTTGCCATATGCACCTACATTTGACAAAGAGGAAAATAGATATTAAACAATCTGAAATCTAAGTTGATAGTTCCCTATACCATGGTTGAAGGGGAATAAAGATATTCCTATATTAGAGGTATGATTAGGGGTAGGCGTAAATGGTACTATAGTAGGAGTAGCATTGTTTCCTTGTAACAATACCAGTGATATATACAGTACAGTACAGTACAGCTGATATAGCTGCAAAAAGGGTGGGCTTACTCAATATTGAAATCCTACGGACTAAGACTGGGTTGCCATTAATGTTTACATGCGTCCCAATTCTTTTGACAATATAGTGTATGTATATATATATATATAAATATATATATATATATATATATATATATATATATATATATATACTGTGTAAAGCCACAGGATGGGCTAGAGGATAATTTGTTGTTGGGTGGTATTCTTGCCTAAATGCAGATACCAACTATGATAAGATTTTTACATGTACTTTTTGCTATAGAACAGTAGTCTACCAAACTGTGGTCCAGGGGCTAGATGTGGCCCTTTGCTAGCCTTTATATGGCCCTAAGGGCACCATTCCACCATTCCTCCAACTAAACACCAAGAGTGGGGCACAATTCCTTACACTAACACCAACAATGTGGCACTATTTTTCCCACTGGACATGAACACTGGGGGATTAATTGCTGCCATGGACAGCAACAATGGTGCACTGATTCTTCCCATTGCTACAAAGAACTATTCTTCCCACTGGACACCAACTCTGGGGCATAAATCATGCTAATGACACCAGTGATGGGCTACTATTCCTTACACTGACACCAATGATGGGGCACTATTCCTCCACTGACACCAACACTGGGGCATAATTTCTGCCACTGACACCAACAATGGGGCATAATTCTTCCGACTGACACCAATGCTGGGGCTCTATTTCTCCCAATGACACCAATGATGGGGAACTATTCTCCCAGTAATACCAATGATAGGGTACAATTTCTCATTCTACTGACTACAGGCACTTTATTTTTTTACTCCCATTAACCACCAAACCTGAGGCATTGTTTACTTGTCACTGATGCCAGGACTTTTTCTACTCCCACTGACCACAATGCATCCCACCTAAAGTCTGAATGACAGTAAACTGGCCCTTTGTTTAGAAAGCTTGTAGATCCTTGCTATAGAAGATTGCTTATCTAGTGCTGCAGGAAAGATTTTTCCTTCTACAAGTCTTTGAGGAATATTTATCCTCAATACTGACAAACATGATCCACCAACTGCTGGACCAAGGCCAATCTCTCTAACATTCTCTATTCAATTGCACTCATTCTTTACAGCTAATTGTTTGGACTGACGTTCTCATGATAAACATCCTCACTAGAATGTCGCTAGGCTTGGTGTTTATATTTAGTAAAGCAAAGGAAGGAGCATCAATAATGTTGGAAGTGCAGTTACCCTAAGCAACCAATCAGATTTTATCTTTCACCAGCAGTGAGTGCAATGTTTAGGATGACTGCAGATTGGTTGGTTGCGGATTCTTGCACTGTCCCCTCCGCTCAACGTGTTAGACACCAGTGGATATTGTGTACTTGTATAATGACTTACATATAAATAAAGACAACATATAAAACTTACACTTCCATAGCCTCCTTTTCCAATCAGTGTTAGAATTTGGAACCTTTCCTTGAGGGGAATGTGTTGTCCCTGGTCCTGAGGTCTGTCCTCCAGAGCAACGTTGTCTCCTGTTGAATTGAAGTGAAAGATTGGGTTATACGATTGAGCTAAATAAATGCTATTACAATTATAATACTTATTTTTTTAAATGAAAGCAGTATAGAGGAAGATCATGGTGTTTTGATGGTTCATAGGGCCCATTCATGCCATTGTGATATAGTGTATTGCCATTGCCATGTGTTTTGCTGTGTGTTAAAGTGCATCGCATTAAGGCAACCTAGTTTTTTGAATGGGCTCACAAATCATCAGAATACACTAAAACATGTGCCTACTCCATTAATTTCAAAGCAACATCCATGCATTATAAAGAATTACAATACGTAGCAATGTGCTTCAATGCAGGTGTGTTGTGGTGTCATTCAATGTGGCGCCACAGCACACCAGGATGCATAACATGCATTGCTGCAATGCAATAGTGTGAATGCATTGCTGCAACAGTACAGTGTTCAGCAATAGTGGGCACGGGTCCTTACTCTTGGCTAAGTTCAGTTGTTAAAATAGTAACACCACAATATCTGTGCTAAAATCAATCTTTATAACAAGCTTTACAAAAATTCTAAATGAAAAGTTAGTTGCCAGCAGAAAGACCGACATATAGGTTAATTGTTAAAATAAACTATTAACACTTCTATTTCTGAAAGCATTATTTCTAGCATTTTTTCACACATGCCTAAAACTATTGCACAATACTGTATGTATGTTTAAATGGCATTTTAGAGATTTTCTGTTTTCATTTACAGCCTCTCCAGTGTGGATTGAGTTTATCTATGCCGATAAATATTGTACCGTTATGATCTTTGTTATGAAAATGTGTATAATGCATAGACGCACTGTGTCCTTTAAAGCCCTTCCTTACGTTGCCTATATGTTCTCCCAAGTGAACATTTAGTGCCTGCAAGGTCCTCTTCACATTGTGTAGGCCACAGGGGCACTGGAATAAATATACAACATTGGAACTGCATGTAATAAACTCTGATATGTCATAATTTATATCCAAATGATTAGAACTAAAAGAGGCCTCCTTTTATTTCTGACTTTATTTTCCTAATTTATACATAATACACTTTTTGCAGAGAAAAAAAATCGTTCAGGTTGTCAAAACAAGAATGTTTGATAGGAAGGTTCAGGGCAAGCATATCCCTCAATCAGGGGGATTGCCTAAAAAAAAATTTGGGACAAGCTGGCAACAAGGTTGATAACACCTTGTCAACTTTTAAGCCAATGTTTCCTAATAAGCCTTTTAATCTCCTTGTGCTGCATAGAGAGAGATGTAAATGTAAGGACCTCCTGCTCTCTAGCTCCCTTGTTACCTCCTCCCATGCTCGCCTTCAGGACTTCTCCAGAGCCTCTCCCATCCTCTGGAATTCCCTGCCCCAGTATGTCCGATCAGCCCCTACCCTGTCCACCTTTAGGAGATCCTTGAAAACTCATTTATTAAGGGAAGCCTATCCCACACCCACATAACTGTCCCTGAGCCACCCCCATCAAATCATTCTTTGCAGCTATTACCTTTTTTACCACCACCCCCTCCCTTTAGAATGTAAGCTCTATGAGCAGGGCCCTCCTGTACCTTTTGTATTGAACTGTACTGTAATTGTGTTGTCCCCCTTATACATTGTAAAGCGCTGAGTAAACTGTTGGCGCTATATAAATCTCGTATAATATAATATAATATAATAATAATGTAATAAAACTATAGCTCAATCCTGTGATCCCTATGATACAATGTTTCATCCATAAAATAAAAATGCCTGATTATCTTAGAACAAACAATCCACATCCAAAAAATTGTGGGAATCACAACTGAAAAATGACACAAGAGCTGTGTGCTCTTCTCTCTCTTGTCTCTCTGCCCGGAGAATCCACCGGGCTCTAAAATATAGCTTTTTTATAACGCTATAAAATACATAAATTAAGATTGGCAAACAGAAAACATTTTAGCTCCTACAGGTACATATGGACACAATTATAGGAAGAGACGAGACTACTCAGGCTGAAGCTCTGAGCAAGACCATCTACAGAACTGTCCACATCATGTTATCAAACTGGCAGAGCTTGTCTCTCCTCTACTCAAATATAATCTGTTCTCTGCAAGTCCTGATAAAATGTAACACCAAAAAAAGAAAATCACCCTTAGCCCCACAAATTCCACATGTTTTTCCCTCAGAAAGGGCTTCATCAGGAATGAAGTTTTATTAAATGAAATATATAAATGTGCCAAAACAAAAAATGCTATTTCTTTTTTTGTTTTTGTGTGGGCACATTTATTGGTGGTAAATTGGTGGGGTTAAAGGTTCTTTTTTTCTTTTGTGTTACATTTTATCAGGACTTGCAGAGAACAGCTTATATTTGAGTAGAGGAGAGATGAACACTGTCAGTTAGATAACATAATGTGGACAGATCTGTAGATGTTCTTGCTCGGAGCAGTCTTGTCTCCCCACCATTTTTCAACACCAACATGCACCTTTAGGAACGAAAAAGGTTTCTGTTTGCCAATCTTCATGTATTTTATGGAGTTATAATAAAAGTGATGTTTTAGGGCCCGGTGGGTTCTGTGTGCAGAAAGACAAGCACACAGCTCTCTGTGTAATTTTTCAGTTTTTGTCCATAAGTAATAATTTCCTATCTAAGCTTTTCACCACGTCAATATCTCTCTTCAAATCCTCCACCTTTAAGGCTGGGTTCACACTGATGTGAATTGGATGCTGATTTCAACGGAGCCGGTTCATACAGCTCCGGGGCGGCCGCGATCAGCACTGGAAAAGGGTCCTGTGCATCTTTGACTCTGTTTCAGGTGCGAATTGAGGCAGAAATTCAGACCTGATTCGCAATTTATTGGTGTACAGGGACACACCGGACCCCCTGCTGTGAGCCGCAGCAAGTCTTATCTATAACCCTCTTTCATCACCCCAACCGTTTCCAGAAAATCAGTGATCTTTGTAGGATTGCATCTAATGCACAGCACAGCTGTTTTGGACTATTTGAACTGTAATATGGCCACTAGATGGCGCTTTGATTTTTGGTATGTGTTATGTAATTATGTCAAGTGACTATTTTTATACAGGATTTATATGGTGCCAACAGTTTGCACAGTGCTTTACAATATAAAGAGAGACAATACAAAAACAATACAATTCAATACAAGAGGGTTAGGCGGGCCCTATATACGCAATCAGATTTATGTATTTAATGTTTTGGTTTGGTTTGTTTCATATGTAACGGAGCTGGCTACCTGTATAAATTGCAGTTTGGCAGTGATTATGTCTTTTAAATATAATACATTTAACTATAATTTAATATAGTATACTTGATAAGTTTTGGGCATGGTCTAGTACTCCTTACTGACCTATTGTTTCGTCCGTCCATTGGCATTCCTACAGAGAAATGTGAAAGCAGCATCCAGAGCCCCTGAGGAAGTCCTATCTGGACAAAACACATATGGCCGAGATTCCAGATTCTGATGTCATCCCACTTGCCGCGGGTCACACAAGTAGCGGATTTTTTTGAATACTCTGCACACTCTGAAGTGTTTTATGTGTGGTTTTAGCTGCAGTTTTAAGAAAAAAGAAAGCCTTGGGGAATCTGCACTGTTGGAGTTCTTGATTACCAAATGCGGCATTTGAAGACGGATGGGATGGTTGCTGTCCATTTGTAATTCCTGTAAGGGGATTAAACTATACGTACCATACTTACCATACTTACCATACCTACCATACTTACACTTGTACTGACCTCTAGGCTTCAAAGTCCAACCTTCTGGTAAGCCTTGGATTTAAATTTGGTTGTGGTGTTCCATTTTGATTCTCATGGAAGTCTCACTTATGTTGAGATTTGAAGTAGACGTGGCACAGTTGCTCCTCAGGATTTCCATTGGAATACCATGGTGGAGAATTTTTTATGTTGTAGAGGAGTCCTATTATCATTGCTGCACTTTTTACACTTATTATTTTTAAATACTTTTTTATCAGTGTTGCAGTTTTCTTGTGTATTAAAGTGGTATTAAACCCAAAAGACCAGATCACCAGGTGAAAACAGAGGGAAAAAGCCTATAAAAAGAAAACTAATGCAGCCACTAAATCTAATGATGGTAAGCTGCAATATATTCAATTGTTGGTTTTTGGTTTTAATATTGCTTTAATATTGCATTAATATTGCTTTAATAGTGCTTTAAGTTTAGATGTCTGGCAGACTTTACTGCCTCTTTGAACAAAGATCTGTGGTGTATTGTCTTTTAGAGGCAGTGAGGAGGTGATAAGTCATGTGAGTACACATTGCCGCATTTGCGATGATTTGAATCACATTGCGGCAATTTTAACATGGCATGCCAAGTTTTACAGGCAGCACCGCTCTCCCATGTAAGTGAACAGGTCCACTCTGCAACCCCGGGCCAAGCACAGTGCGGTTGCAGTGCGGTCCCACAATGCAAAATCACCAATTGGTGGTTTTAAAAAAAGACAAAAGATAGCAGACATCAGGAGGTGACAGTGTAGGCTCCTAAATTTCTGCAAACCTCCTTTCTCTGCCCTCTGTAAAGCAATGCACTGCAGATAGCTTTTCAGGAGGGGTTGTAAACACTACTGTTGTTGTAAAAGGAGCCTTTGAGTGTTAGCCCGTGTTCACATGGACATTAATGCCCATATACAGAGAACAAGCTGTTTGTTAATGTGCCTCCTCTTAACTGGCAAGTGCCACATGCAGGCAGCCTATTCAAGTCTATACGGACACAGCCGCTTGTCCTAATGTGACAGGTATGTGGGTGCAGGTAAGTTGCCCTGTATGCAGACAGTATGCGCTCAGGACTGTGCACCTGTAGGCCTGTTACATTAGGAAGAGCGGCTTTGTCCATACAGCTGCTGCTTCCTAATAGATGTGAATGGACTGCCTGCACGCAGCACCTGCAGTTTAGGAATGCATGAAAAAACACTCCCCCTGTGAATGAGGACTGAGTGTTACAAACTTTGTTATTTTTCATTTTGTTCTCTGTATAAAGAATCTCTGTGAGTGCAAGCATACGCTTTATCTGTGTTTTGTGTGTTAAGTTGATATTGATATAAATGAGTGTGTTCTGCGCTGTATCCAGGTATGGTGGGCTTGATTTACTAAAGGATTAGAGCATGTTCATTTTCAAAGTGTTGCTTGGCAAGAAATACCCAATCATGTGCAAGGAAAAGAAAAAAATACAATGATTGGATGATTGACGTCAGCATACTTTCACCTCATTCACTAAGCTAAGTTAAATTTCACTTTGTTAAGGGGATTTTTACTTGCCTTAGTGAATGAGGTGAAGTTGTGCTGACTTTGGTTGTCCAATAATGTGCAAGCAGAAATCTTGTTTTTTCCTTGCACATGATTTGGTATTGAAGCAATTGGTGCAATATTATACAATCTAATATATCCTATATAAATATTGCATACATGTATTAATTTGTCTAGTCCCTATAATTAGTTAATCTATTAAACTCTGAGCACATGTTATTGTTAATATCACAATAATACAAGGTTAGCTATGAAACCAAACACACAATTTATAAGTAATAAAGTTTTATTTATTTCCCAAGGAAATAAGAAGCTAACATAAAATACTAGAGAAAGATATTACAAACACATACCAACAATCAGAATATATAATACAAGAACATCAAGGATACTTATCACAAGGCTCTCTGCGAGGCTTTGTCTCTTCCAGCTATGAGATAGCTGGAAGATATCTGGAAGACTGAAGCATAGTCCCAAGCCATGATCCTAAGGGGAAGGGGCTATTTCTCTTCCTTGCTCAGTCTTTTATACTTCGATCTTACACCATTCAAACCCAACTCCATTGCCATTTTGACGAATCACAGTATTTATGGGGCAGTCCTTCTCAACAGTACTGTCTGTCCTTCTATACTTTGGCATTGTCCATGTCAATCTTTAGGTGTCTGTTGATCCTTTGATCTTTGCCACCCACTTTGTCATCAATCATCATGTCAGCCATGGCCCCTTTCAAGTTTACGTTATAGCAATAGACGGTCTGGAGCCAAGAGCTGAGAAATGACATTCCAGACCACCCCCAGGAAAGCAAATGCTTGGTTGTATCCACCAGAAAGAAACCCCTTTAAAACCATGGAATTGCAAGGATTAGCCTGGGTGATCTTTGGGAATAGGAAACAGATATGTATCGGATTTATGACAGATCCAATTCAAATTCTGAATAATAAATATGACACTAGACCATGTGGCTATCCAACAGGTATTCTTTGCAAAATGTATTTTAGCTTTGTTTCACCTCATTTACTCAGACAAGAAAAAATTCACATTGCAAGTGAACATGGTCTAGTCTTTTAGTAAATGGGGATCTCTTCATAAGAATAATGTGTTACTACTTTATATCACTATCCGCCACTCCTCGAACAGAAGCCGTCCTTTAGTAAATCAGTCTTCTGTTGGAGGGGCGCACTGCTAAACTCTGCATTGCTGAGTAATCCATAAACTGTGCCTTACTGAGTGTACTATCACTGCAACACTGGGACTGCAACTCTATGGACACTCAGTAAGGTTGATTTACTAAAACTGGAGCACTCCGAATCTGGTACAGCTGTGCATAGAAACCAATTAGCTTCTAACTTCACTTTCTGCAATTAGGTTTTGACAATAAGCCCTGGTTTACACTGGAGCGTTTTATCGCATGTCAAATCAGTGGCAATTGCCTTGTACAATCAATTTGGTTTAATAAACAAATCATTTTATTCATATTTGTTTCTCAGTAGCAATAGTGGTGTCTTTTTGCACTTTATTTTCTTTCTGATTATTAGGGATTTATATTGCTGGTGGTGACACTTTTAGTCAAGCACTGATTGAAGCCCTTTGGGGCTCCCATGGCCTCATTTTCTCTCTTTTTTTCTAATATTAAGGCCTTGTTTACTCTTGCAGTGCCATTTAAATAGTGCTCTGCGGTTGATCAGTTTTTAGAGGGCACTTAACAGGGAGCTCAAATGTCACTTGTCACCTCCTTGACACTTGTTTTTATTATTGAAAGCCCTTCACACAGTGCCACAATCACGTGCATTAGGCACAGTTGCAGTGCAGTCCATTTCACTTGAATGGGTCACATTGGGCTACTAACCGCCTGCTGAACGCAATCTGTGGCATGTGTACCACCCCATGTTAGGTTAGGGTGGACAGAGGCTTTAAAAGCACGGCTCAACCACCTATTATTATTACCCCTAGGCCATCATTGTTATTGAGGCCTAAAGTTGATCACATACAGTATTTTACAATCTGAGTGGACAATTTAATTTAGATTTATGAGTAACCATGTCATTTTTGTGCCCGTCTGATTAGACACAGAGTGAAAGGATTGCGTACATAGGCCCTTGCCCCTTCACACTGTATCAGCCACTAGCAATAATCGCATGTAAAATCAGGCAGGCTGGTTGTACCCACGTTGTTTAATAGACCAAATTGGGCACATTCAGCCTGCCCATACATGGTTTGAATCCGGCCTGATCTCTGCTGAGCCGGCCGAGATTCAAACTATCTATAGCCAGCTTAAATGTGTTAAAAAAAACTTGTACTCAGCGATGATACCTCCTCCTGAGAAACATCTAAAAGATAAAAAATATTAAACACATAACAAACATATAATGGGGTTTTCTCAAATTTGATTGCAAAAGTCAAATTACGCTTTAAAGTGTATTACCACTTTTGCAGCCAAATTAACATAGCAGAACTACAAAAAAACTCCAGTATTAAAAGAAAATTCTACTTAGCTCACTTTAGCAAGTCCTGTGTAAAAACAAAAAAAAAAACAAAAAAAACCCAACAGATCAGCTGCTCTTAGGGCTCAGTGTTTGGAGGGTGGTAAAACCCTGCCATCTCTTTTACCATCTCCCAAATGCCAACCTCTTTAGCTGCAGAGGCAGCAGTCGGGGGGGGGGGGGTGTACACACATGCCGGCGCCATGATGCTTTGCTTTGCAGCCACAGGAGGAATGATACCCCATTGCTTTCAATAAATGAGGCCACCCTGCAAGTGCTCTGCAATCCTGTGCAATGCATGCAGTTGCATCACATTAGTGTGGGGATCAAGGGGTTAAAGCAACCTGTCAAATCTCCTCCAAAAAGCAATCCAAATGTGGATTGCTCTTTAGAGACCAAAACTAGTGCTAAGCCTATGTTTCCCTGACAGTTGTAGATGGAAACCATGTATCAGAGGTTAGCCAATGTCAAGCATTTCACATGCCACTCCATGCAAGATCAGGCTCCACACTCCACAATCACATCTTAGGTGCTGGTTCATCTTGTCTCCACCAAAGCAATCACTTGTATCAGCAACAGGAATGCCGCACACTGAGATGCAAAATACTCTTCCCTTATTAAAATAGCCAGAAGTAAAAAATTCTAATCTGACATGTTTAGTGCTAGACATGGTGCCTTCTCGAAAGTGATGTGCGTAGCATGAAACATGTCAGAATAGAACTTGTTCCTTCTGGCTATTTTAATAAAGGAAGATTATTTTACATCTTGATATGCGGCATTCCTGTTGCTGATACAATTGAATGTATTGGGGTTTGTGATTTTTGCTTTACAGTTATGATATATGGAGCAGAACTGTGTGCCTATTCTGTCTCATCCTGGCCTGGGGTGTGATGGATCATTATTTACAAACTTTGGCCTTACAGTGGCCAACTTTTATCCCAACTTTCTGAAAGAGGAGGGACATCTTTTAGCACAACCAACCTTTCTCAACCAGAGCTTGGTAGAGCCCTAGGCTTCCTTCAAAGGCTACTAGGAATTCCTTGAGGCTCCATCACCAATCTCTGGTTTAGAAATGCTCAACTAGGTGCATTCAGGGCTGTGCACCCTCATAGATGTCAGATGGGCGCAGCATCTGTGTTTGTGCAGCTGCATCACAATTGACAGCTATGGGACTTCCTGCATGGGGGTGTATAGAACACCTGTACATCCCCACCCAGGTGAACATGACCCTGTATGAGCCATGGATCACAGTGCCCTGGGGGAATGAGACCTAATGGGATAAGCTCCATGACACAGATATAATATCTGGTGTTGTGTCCTTAAAGAATATAAACTTCAGCTTTACCTACCAAATGTTGGCAAAAAAAACCCTTAAGATGCATTCTAGTGCGAAACGTGTTTGATGGAGCTTGTAGCGCGATGTCACACCGCCACCCAGACCTCCGCTGTTAGATGTGAGTGTTGGTGGTGTTTTTATCTTATCTGCAACGTTTTTATCTGTAGACTTTTGCTTCTTTATAATAAATACTACACTATACTACACTATAAGGTGCTCTTTTGTTTATTTCCTACTGAGTCAAGGCTATCCCAAATTGATGTCTACAATTTCCATCGACATAAGGTTTATTGCTGCACAGTCACCTGGCAGCATCTACGTCAGTGAGTGCGCATTGCATGTGGGTGCAGGCTGGTAATCGGTGGACACGTTTTCTCACATAGAGTGGCACTAGATGCACGGGAGTTAATCCTCTACAGGTAATTTGCAACAGTATTACACTATATGGTTATTTTCCTTTTTGGATGAATCCTGAGTTCCAGTTTAAAGTTCCTTAAAGGGCGTACACACGGTCGGACTTTGTTCGGACATTCCGACAACAAAATCCATGGATTTTTTCCGACAGGTGTTGGCTCAAACTTGTCTTGCATACACACGGTCACACAAAGTTGTCGGAAAATCCGATCGTTCTGAACGCGGTGACGTAAAACACGTACGTCGGGACTATAAACGGGGCAGTGGCCAATAGCTTTCATCTCTTTATTTATTCTGAGCATGCTTGGCACTTTGTCCATCGGATTTGTGTACACACGATCGGAATTTCCGACAACGGATTTTGTTGTCGGAAAATTTTATCTCCTGCTCTCCAACTTTGTGTGTCGGAAAATCCGATGGAAAATGTCCGATGGAGCCCACACACGGTCGGAATTTCCGACAACACGCTCCGATCGGACATTTTCCATCGGAAAATCCGACCGTGTGTACGGGGCATTGGAGTTTGGCACTTACCATGAGGGGATTTAGGATATTTCCTGGATTTGTGGTTCCCATGCGTTGTTGCTGCACTTAATTGAGCAACCTGGAATTCCGGTTGGAAATTTAGCTGATTGAAAAGTTGAAGATCACTCCTGGTTGTTCTTCAGTATAGGAACTTTATGAAATTTTATCATTTCTTTTCACATTTACACTTTTTGTTACTTTTTATAGCACTGCAATTGTATTTGTTTTTTATAACAACCACTCTGGAAGATTTTACCCCCTTCATCACCAGGCCAATTTTTGGTATTTACAGTAGCGCTGTGCTACTTTAACTGGCAATTGTGCGTTCATGCAGCGCTGTACCCAAATGAAATGTGTATAATTTCTTCCACACAAATAGAGCTTTCTTTTGTTGGTATTTGGTCACTACTGTTTTTTTTTTAATTATATACACGAAAAAAGACCAGAAAAAAAAAAAAAAAAAAAACTACTTTTTACTATAAAACATATTCAATAAAAAACAAATTTTAATCTAATTTCTTCATAAATTTGGGCCAAAAAGTATTCTCCTACATGTCTTTGGTAAAAAAAAAAGAAAAAAATCCCAATAAGTGCATATTAATTGGTTTGCGTGAAAATTATAGCATCTACAAACTATAGTATATATACTGATCTTTTTTATTTGGTTATTTTTTTTTTTATACTAGTAATGACGGTGATCAGCAACTTATAACGAGACTGTGATAGTGCGGCGGGAAATTTGACACTAACTGATACCGGGGGGGGGGGGGGGGGGAACTAACTTAATGTCACTGACATCTCCAGTGATCATTGCTAATACTATACACTGTCACTGTACTAATGATGCTGGCTGGGAAGGGGTTAACATCTAGGGGCAATCAAGGGGTTAAAGCAGTAGTAAACTCTTATCAATAAAAAAAAAGTTTCTTTCTGCAAGGCAATATCATAATGTGCTAGTATGTACCGCATTATGACAGACTTACCTTAAAACGAAGCCCTCCAGCAGCGTGCTGTCACCACTGCAGAGGTTTCCATCTTCACCTGGTCTTCCTTTTGGGTTCATGGGCTGCAACAGCTTGAATGGCTGAGCCGCGATAACATCATTCCCGCGCATGTGTGTGGGAGTCTCGGCCACGGCACAAAACTCTGAAGGAATGGCACGGGAATGCCGTTCCTTTGCAGCGCATGTGCCACGACGCCACCGGCTGTTGCTCGCTAGGTTATCTCCTAAACTGTGTATGTTTGGGAGATATTCATTTTACCTACAGGCAAGTTTTATTGTAAGCTTACCTGTAGGTAAAAATGTCACAAACGAGTTTACTACCACCTTAACTCTGTGCCTAACAATGTTTACTGTGTGGTGTTTTCACTAAGCAATGTGCTGGTTTTTACTCCCTGCTTTGCAGGGAGGAAAAAAAACAGCACATCAGTTAGGGTTGCCACCTCATCCCTTAACACGAACACATAATAATTACACAGGTTCTGAGGCTAAGTTAATGCAGATAAGCAGACATCTCAAGTCTCACGCGAGGTGCCTCCCGATCTCCCGGGAATGATCAGTGCGGCGGGGATGTCTACAGCTGTGAAGACCGACTCTGTGCCCGCAGAAGTCTCTGCAAACAGCTTCCGCTTCTAGAATCCCCATCAACACTAAACAATCTAATTAGGGCTCTGGCTGGTGGCCATTTTGTTGTGGACCAAATTGCAATGATTTTAATGGGAGAATTATCAAACGCTAGAGAACAAACGTTCTTCTTGTGTTGAGTCTCCGGCTGGGTGCCACCATTTTCCTAAGAAAAGCACCTCCTTACAGCTTAGGACAAAAAATAATAAAAATAATAAATATATATATATATATATATATATATATATATATATATATATATATATATATGCTTTGAAGTAAAAAAATTAAGTGTATATGCTGACATCTCACCAAAGCCCCCCAAAAAATGTAAAAAAAAAAACTGTAAAAAAATTCTAAGAAAGTAAAAAGTGTAAAAAAATAAAATAAAAAACTACTGACACCACTCTCCCCTGCCCTATCAACACTGTCCACTGCCCCAACCCCCTCCCCCCAAAAAGCCTTGTGAAAAAAAATTAAGAAAAAAATAAATTATTAAAAATAAAAAAACTACTGACAACATCCACTGCCACATACCACCCACCCCCCTTCTCCAGAAGCACTGTGGAAAAATATTTAAAAAGGTGATTTAAAAAATATTTTGCCGCGGGGGGGGGGGGGGGGATGCGGGCGCAAAGCGCCACCTTCCTGAAATGAGTTTACTACCTGCCTGAAATTAGTTTTTGCAAGTTGGGTTATCTGGATAAGGCACTAGGTGAATTTAATTACCACCCTAATCAGCCACAGAACCTGTGTAATTAATAGGTGTTTAAACATATGAGGTTGCAACCATAATGCCAATCAGTGGGTCTCGGCCAATGATTTATGGCCAGAAACCGCTGATCGGCAGAGCGAATGACAGGAGAGCATGGCGTGTGTTGGATCGAATGACAACACAGCCGGGGCAGCAGGCGGGGGCATGTGCCTCCCCTACCCAGAAGAGGAGCAGAGAGGCCGACTTGCCACCAGTGGTGGCCTGTCCATTAGGGGTGCACAGGTGCCCCCCATCCATGTGCCTGGACCCCTAATCTACATGCAGAGCACCAGACACATGGATTCCAATGGGGGGGGTTTAAGCACATGATTAGAGCCAGAGGCTCTAATAGATTTCAAAAAAGGGTGGCCCACCCAGTTGTGTGACATTAGCAAATTAATATTCGCTATTCTTACACTGATCCTCCTCTCGGCCAATTAGGAAGCGGGTTTTGAGACCCGTTTCCCGATCGGCCGAAAGGAGAAGCCATCCTATTGGCCTATGAGGAGGAGGAGACATACAGCCGAGGAGAATGGGAAGCCTAATTGAGGGACCGGGACATGGAGGAGGCTGAGAGGAAAGATTCCCCCTGTCAGCACATGGTGAGTGAGATGGGGACGGGGGGGTGTTTCACGGTGTGCGGTGCGAGATGGAGCGACGGGGGGTCAGGCCCATTGCTGCCACTGCTTGCCACAGTGTATATACATGCAGCAGGTGGCAAGTGGCTAAACAAGTCATGTTGCTTGAGGTGATTATAGCTAAAGGCCCTTACACGCGCTTTGATTTTCGGATGTCAACCGATCGTCTGCAAATCTTACCGTTAGTACGGACCTTTCCACAGCTGATTTCACTTTTTCGTCAGACAAAAGCTGGATGTGCAGACTATAACATTTTTGTCGGATGTGAACTCAACGTCTGATTTTCGTTTCATTAGTACGGTTTTCGTATGAAAAAAATCATAAGAGCAAGAGTACGCATGCTCAGAAACTAAAAACTACATACAAAACTATTCAACACATTACGTTACTTCTGACGTTGTATTCTGTCGTACGAAAATTTTTTTTTTTGTTAGTAACCTCTTCACTTTTGACATGAGACTAGCATGCCACAAAAATCAGACTTTTGGTCGTCCTAACATCTAAGCGTGTGTACGAGGCTTAAGGATGAGCTCAGGTGTGTTCGCAAGCCGCACGTGCAGAGCCCGCCAGGAAGTCGGCACTGCACAGCGCTAATCACAGGCAGTGAGACATTTCTCTGCAGCCACGCATCGGGACAATGTCTCACTGTTTGTGATTAGCGCAACCCAGTGCCGACTTCCTGGCGGACTCTGCACGTGCGGTTTGCGAACACGCCTGAGCTCATCCTTAATTATAGCCATATTAGCGCACTTGCAACCAAAACAATTAAGCATGGTGTGTGATACTATTTTTTAAATTTGTACTAACATGCAATTTTTCAGCACAAGTTTTTGGGGTGTACCCGCTTGGAATAGGGTTGCCACCTCATCCCTTTAAAACTAAACACATATGAATTACACAGGTTCTGAGGTTAATTTAATGCAGATAGGGCACCAAGGGAGTATAATTAACACCTTAATCAGCCGCAGAACCTGTGTAATTCATATGTGTTCAGGTTTAAATGGATGAGGTGGCAACCCTAGCTTGAACCTTGAAGGAGGGTGTGTATGTATACCATAGTTGCCAACAGTGTAAAAAAATTTATAGAGACGCTTTTTTTTGTCTGAGGGAGGAGTCTTATTATAATTAGGGGGCAGACATTCGTTTGTAGGTGTGGCCTAGTGGGGAAAGGAAAATGCGGTGCGCGAAGTGCGTGGTTTAAAAGTAATATTGGGTGTGGCTTAAAGGGGCGTGACTCAAAGGGGGTATGATTGGGACTGAATCGTATGAAACTTCTCAAATGGGTTTGGAAAGGTAAAAACTTAGGCTGTGAAAAGTTTCAGGGCAATTGATTGCGGTTTACGCACTTTATTACACGTTAAGCGACGTTAAGCCATTTTCACATTAAATGTTTTAGTATGTTACATCTCAGGTGTCCCCAGCGGAGTGCCTCCTTACATCTCAGGTGTCCCCAGCAGAGTGCTTCCTTACATCTCAGGTGTACATCACGTGTCCCCAGCGGAGTGCCTCTTACATCAGGTGTCCCCAGCGGAGAGCCTCTTAAATCAGTGTCCCCAGCGGAGAGCCTCTTAAATCAGTGCCCCCAGCGGAGTGCCTCTTAAATCAGAGCCCCCAGTGAAGTGCCTCTTAAATCAGTGCCCCCAGTGGAGTGTTGGCTGCAGACGGAGTGTTGGCTGCAGTCTAGCTACATCTCCTCTCGTTCCTCGTTTCCATTGGAGAGGGTAGGGGCTGATCCGTGCAGCTAAACCGGACTGGAGAATTGTGAAGAGAGAAGCCGATTCATTGGCTGCACAGATCAGCCCCTCCCCTCTCCACCGAACATGAGGAACGAGAGGAAATGTAGCTGAACACAAGGGGAAAGCTCTTGCGGCGATGGCGACCATTTTGTTGGAGCCAGGAGCCAGAACTGCTGCAGAGCCAAACATTCAATTTTTTCCGTGGACAAAAGGCAAGGGTCCCAGGGACGAGGGTCCCAAAATCGGGATTGTCCCGGGAAAATCAGGACTGTTGGCAACTATGAATCTGTCTCTCCCCTCCTCACAGAACAGGGATTTGTGTGTTTACACACACACGTCCCTGTTCTGGCTCTCATGCCCGTGATTGCACGTTGCCGGCAGGCACAAGAACCCCCATCGGCACCCCCACAGTGCAGCGGGCGCGCCTGCTATCCCCGCTTAAAGGGCCGACGTATAACTACGACGGTTCGTGGGAATGTGCCGACCTGCTGCAGTATAATGACAGCGGCTGGTCAGCAAGCAGTTAAATATATTTTTTGTTAACATGCAAAGAAGAGTAATAGACAAAATGATTTGGAAAGGTTGATGTGTTCTCCACAATCCCTGTTTCTGAGTGGATATGATGATGATCAATGTGTAAATTAAATAAATTTATTAGCATTATAAAAATGTTACTTCCCTTCATATTCGATAGCCAGAAAATCTCAAAAAGAAGGACAGGAACAAATTAATTAGTAAGAGATGTTTTGTCATTCTGTATTCTACAACAATAGACACTGAACAAGACTGTTGAATGCAATCAGCAATCTACCTTCAAGTGGCTCATTTGTGTCTTTTGGAAACACTGGAAATAATGAACAACAGTTGCACACAAAATTGGTATGTTTCATAACCTACCAGTAATAATATTTTTTAAGGAAATTTCACTAACCAATAGAGTATACAGTAAAGGCATGGGTAAATTATTTAAGTGTTTTCAATTTACATGTATCAACCACCCATGACAGATACAGAACAGCTATATTTGCCAGTCTGTAAAGGTAAATAGCCTGTTATATGTTTTGATCATAAAAGATCATAAAAGTTACCTCCTGGCTCCTCCCCTCCCTTCTCTCACTATTGGATAAAAATTCCAACTTTTTAAACATGTTTTTGATAGGAGAAAAGAGTCATAACTCTTTTTCCTCATGCACATGAATTGTACTCATTCGGATCCTTTTCTTTTTATTTTCTTTTCTTTTTCCCTTTTGTTTTTAGATGTTGGTGCTTAATTGCCCTTGAAGAGTGTTTGATACAGGAAACGCGTCTGGATTACTACATGCACCATATCATTTATCATTCATCTATTTCCTTATTAGGTTTACACACCTACAGGTTTTCATATACCAATGCTGTGACCTTGTGCATTTTATGGATGTTGTAATTTTTAAATAATTTCTTGCCCTGCATCATTTGGGTATTTTGTCATTCATGTTTACAATGTATATACAAGGATGTACATGTATATTACTTGACTGTTTATGCACATTTTGGACTTACATTGTGCCACTAGGCTATTGTCAATCAATAAATGGTTTGTTATACAGTGACTGATCCCTTGGCCTTTTTGCTCACCTCATTCATAGTCCCACTTCTCCTGTTTTATGTATGCATAGGGATGGAGACTCACGTCTCATTTAAAGTCCCAACCTTCGCTCCTTTTACATTTATTAGTTTAAACTAAAATAACCAACACATAGGCTAGAAAGAACTCCTCCTTCATCACAGCTGAAATCGAGGCTCATCAGACCAGGCAGTGCTTATCCAATCTTCTTTTGCCCAATTTTGGTGAGCCTGTGCGAATTGTAGCCTCAGTTTCCTGTTCTTAGGTGACAGGAGTGGCACCTGGTGTGGTCTTCTGGTGCTGTAGCCCATCTACTTCAAGATTTGATGTGTTGTGCATTCAGAGATAGTATTCTGCATACCTTGGTTGTACCAAGTGGTTATTTGAGTTGAGTTACTGTTGCCTTTCTATCCTCTCAAACCTGTCTGCCTATTCTCCTCTGACCTCTGACTTCAACAAGACATTTTTGTCCACACAACTGCCGCTCACTGGATATTTACTCTTTTTCAGACCATTCTCCATAAACCCCAGAGATGGTTGTTTGTGAAAATCCCAGTAGATCAGCAGTTTTTGAAATACTCAGGCTACGTTCAAAGTCACTTAAATCCCCCATCTTCTCAATTCTGATGCTCACTTTAAACTTCATCAAGTCATCTTCACCATGTCTAAATGCCTAAATGTATTGAGTTGCTGCCAAGTATTTGTGTTACCAAGCAATTGAACGGGTGTACCTAATACAGTGGCCGGTGAGTGTATATATATATATATATATATATATATATATATATATAAGAAGGCCAGTATGGTGGGCTGAATTTATGGGATGAGCCCGGAGGGTATTAAAGCAGCCCACTCGCTCATGCTCTTTGTCGGTTCCAGTGCGCGATACTACACGTTATTGGGCCGACTCTTCCCAGCCCGCCTCATGTTTGTCAGTCTGTGCATTCGATTGCAAGTGCATTGCGGCTTCTCCGTTCGTGGTTTTTGTTGGCGGTTCCCGCTCACTGTTGCAGGTAGTATTCAAACCTTTTCGTATCATGTGCAATCTTGCGATCGTTATGCTTCCTATCCTGCATCCCTAAAAAACCTGGCTCCGAGCTGTTATAGGCCAGGGATATGCAATTAGCGGACCTCCAGCTGTTGCAAAACTACAAGTCCCATCATGTCTCTGCTTCTGGGTGTCATGGCTTATGGCCGTCAGAGTCTTGCTATGCCTCATGGGAATTGTAGTTCTGCAACAGCTGGAGGTCCGCTAATTGCATATCCCTGTTATAGGCCATGTCTCAACATCATTCAGCACAGGCGTAGTACGTTCGGAAGTTCCTTCTGCCAAACATACGATTCAGTTGTAAATCCAAGCCTCTGAGCTGCTGTCGGTCATTGTCTGATATCACTTGACATAGGCTTCACTGGTTATTAGATTCACTGTCCATGGGGTTGCCGTCTCATCCATTTGGATAGGAAAATGTATTGTTTGTATGGGTTCTGTGGCTGATTGAGGTGGTGCCCACCTGGTGCCTTGTCTGCACCTTTAATTAGCCTAGGGGGCTGGATGGTTGGTATGTGTTCGGTTTCAGAGTAAGGGGTGGCATACACTCTACAACCAATTCAGATTCAGATTCATTAATACCCCTTACTACCGATTCGTATCGGATTAATTTCATACATTTTACAACCGATTCGTATCGGAGTCCTTTCTCTTTACAACCGATTCGTATCAGATACATTGCATACTTTCTACTGTTGCCATTCGTTGTATCCCCCATGCTGTGTGTTTTAGTTCCCGCAGCGGAACTTACGAATCGTTTGTACGCGGTTCTTGTCTCATTTATTTACCAAACCAAAGTTATTTTCTCTGCGTAATGGATGGCGCCACACCACACACTTCAGATGTATTCCACACCCTCTCCAGTCTAATGCGAACCCAGTCGCACGGTCACGGTTGCAGGTAGGATTCGTTATCGTGTTTTGTCATGTCAAAATTCGTGGCCACTCGCGGTGTCGCCCGTACCATGTGTTTGGTTCTCACAGTGGAACTTACGAATCATTCCTACTCACTTCTCGCGTCCTATTTTCCACACCGAACCTTGTTGTTTTGCCCCGTGCACAGCATCACGCCACACCTTCCCGATATGTTGCACTCCAGCCACAGTCCGCCTCGAACTCACCCGCATGGCCCACTGTCACAAGTAAGATTTGTTACCACATTCTTTATGTCCCTTCAATTCGTTACCTCTCGTTGTCTCCCATATCGTTCGTTAGTTCCTCCTACAGAACCTACAAATCAAATGGATGTTGTCCTTATCCCTTATACTGCTTGCTTAAGGGTACGGTAAGCTGCCAAACAAATCAGGTGTTTATATCCTTTTATATCCTTTTCTCAGTAACCCAATTCTCATTCGCTGAGACCCTTGTAGCCATGCCAAACCGTCTCAGCAGCCTGTCACTTTTGTTGAGACCCTTGCAAAATGCAATATCATCCCAGCTACCCATCAATCATCAAAAAAAAAAAAAAATTGCCACCACGCAATCTCGGCCCAGCAACCTGACACCTGTTGACCTGTTGAGACCCTTGCAACCATGCAAATCATCTCAGCAGCCTGAGACCTTTGCAAAATGCAATATTGTCTCAGCAAACCTCTCACTCATCAAAAAAAAAAACCTTTATCACCACCAAATCTCGGCCCAGCAATCTGACACCTGATGAGACCCTTGCAACCACGCAAATCGTCTCAGCATATTGACACCCTTGTTAAGACCCTTGTGAAACGCAACATCATCTCAGAAACCTCTCACTTGTCAAAAAAACAAGAAAAAACCTAAAAATATAAATAAAAAAATAAATAAAATACATAAATAAAAACCCCTTTATCACCACGCAATCTCGGCCCAGCAACCTGACACCTGCTCACTTAAGAGTACGGTAAGCTGCCAAACAAACCAGGTGTTTCTATCCATTTTTCAGTAACCAAATTCTCATTCGTTGAGACCCTTGAAACCACGCAAAATCTTCTCAGCAGCCTGACACCCTTGTTGAGACCCTTGCAAACGCAATAACATCTCAGCAGCCTCACACTCATTGAGACCCTTGCAACCACGCAATACCGTCTCGAGCAACCTCCCACTCATCAAGACCTTTGTGACCACTCAGTCTCGCCCCAGAAACCTGACATTCATTAAAGACCTTGCAGCCAGAAAAATCGTCTTAGCAGCCTGACACTCTTGTTGAGACCGTTGCAAACGCGATATCATCTCTGCAAACCCGACACCCATTGAGACCCTTGCAGTCATACAATATTGTCTCAGCAGCCTGACACTCATTTGATACCCTTGCAAAACACAATATCATCTCAGCAACCCCTCACTCGTCGAGACCCTTACAACCACGCAATATCATCATAAAAAATAAATAAAAAATAAATTAAACTCATACTTATCGAGACCCTTGCAATCACGCAATATCGTCTCAGCAGCCTGACACTCACTGAGTCCCTTGCAACCACGCAATATCGTCTCAAAACAACCTCACACTCATTGAGACCCTTACAACCACGCAATATCGTCTCAAACGACCTCATACTCATCGAGACCCTTGCAACCACGCAATATCGTCCCCAACGACCTCATACCCATCGAGACCCTTGCAACCACACAATACCGTCTCAGCAACCTGACTCAGACCCTTGCGGCCACGCAATATGGTCTCAGCAAACCAGACTGAGACCCTTGCAACCACAAAATGCCATCTCCAATCAAACCTCATACTCATCGAGACCCTTGCAACCATGCAATATCATCTCAGTAAACCAGACTGAGACCCTTGCAATCACGCAATGTTGTCTCAAAAACAAACCTTCATACTCACCGAGACCCTGCAACTGCGCAATATCGTCCCAGCAACCTGACACTCACTGACACCCTTACAACCACGCAATATCGTCTCAGCAACCTGATACTCACTGACACCCTTACAATCACGCAATATGGTCTCCAGCAGTATACCACTGTGTGGCATGCACCTACGTGCAAACCCGCATACAATCTAACTTGCAAACACAACTCAGTGGCAAACAATCAGCCACACAAACACGCAGCGGCACCCAGTTGGCCATTTCACATCCAGTGGCACGCGGGCCACTCATCTTTTCTCTGTCTTTCTCCCTGAGTTTAGTTCAGGTTTCCATCCGGGACCAGGTTTGACTTTATGCCCCCAGATAAAAAAAATAAAAAAATAGGAGAGGAAGAACGTACAGGTCGCATCTTCACCAGGGTCAATCGCATGACAGGGGTGAGCCAGTTCATTTCAGATAAAGTCACACCAGGCCCACCGTCAGACAGTTATCCACCACCTCGATGACTTCCTGCTCACCGAACAACCGAGCACGCCACTGGTGGATCTGGGCAGGTTGAGAGTGGTGTTCAGCAATCTCAACGTGCCCATGGCCTAGCACAGTGTTTCTCAACTCCAGTCCTCGAGGCGCCCCAACAGGTCATGTTTTCAGGATTTCCCTCAGATGAAACAGCTGTGGTCATTACTAAGGCAGTGAAACTGATCAAATCACCTGTGCAAAATAATGGAGAGCCTGAAAACATGACCTGTTGGGGCGCCTTGAGGACTGGAGTTGAGAAACACTGGCCTAGCATACAGTGGAAGACCGGAACACTCTATCACCCTCCTAGGTGTCACTCTGGACACGCGTGCCATAGCCCCCCCGACAAACTAGCCTGTACCAGGACAGTTATCCACAACTTTATCCGGTCACAAGGGTGCACCATGAGGCAGTTGCAATCCTTACTAGGGATGCTGAACTTCACGATGAGGAATATTCCTCAAGGACGGTCCTTTATATCACAGCTTTTAGTCTTTCTCACACTAATCCACTATCTGGATGACTTTTTATTTATGGGTGTTGCAGACTTTTTTTTGATACTTGTAAGGATTTTGGGGTGCCATTAGCTAATGACAGTTTGGCCGTCCACCTGTTTTGATTTCCTAGGAATCACCATAGGCACTGTGGAAAGAGAGCTTCCTTTATAAAAGGTAATAAAGATTAAACATTTTCTTGTCTCTTTTGTTAGGAGAAAGAAAATCTTATTAAAAGAGACGCAGTTGTTACTTGGTCTTTTGGCATTTGCTTATAGAATTTTACCAGTAGGGGGAATATTTTCTACAGGAGACTTTATTCGGCCATTTCCAGGCTAAAAAATCCCTCTCACATAATAGATTGATCATGGGGAATAAAGAAGATATGCTGGTTTGGGTGAATTTTCTGGACCATTTTAGTGGCAGAGCATTTTGGCAGGATGAGTTTATTTTAGAGAGAGAGTTTTGCTTGTTTACTGATGGAGCGGGCCCACCTGGCTTCGCATCTGTTTGGGGTTCACATTGGTATGCTGCTTCCTGGCCTATTTCTGGATAAGCAGAGGTCTTTATAAGAATATTGTATTACTGGATTTATTTCCTATTATTGTTTTGCAAACAGGAGAATCTTTTTTAGTACAGATAATATGTATGTCCTGTTTGCCATTAATTGTTTGTCCTCTAAATCACAGCCAGTTGTTTCTCTTCTCTAGTACCTGGTGTATAAGTGCCTTTGTTTGAACATTTGGATCAAGGCAAAATATATCCAATAAAGTAAATTAAGTTTTATTTTGACAGGTGTCTTCTGATGGGATGCTCACTTTCATATTTTAGCTTTAGACGTTCTTCAATCTCCTTGAATGAGTTGTTTCCGTTAAGACAGGTTCCTCTTTTTTGATCCACTACCTGGACTACATTTTATTTATGGGTGCTGCAGACTCCCCACAATGCCTTCCACTTTTAAACATTTTCTTTGATACTTAAGTCTCTTCTAATGTCGCATACACACGGCCGGACTTCCCGACAGAAAAAGTCAGATGGGAGCTTTCGGTCGGATATTCTGACTATGTGTATGCCCCATCGGACTTTTTCTGTCGGCATTTCCGACGGATTCAGATATAGAACATGTTCTAAGTCTTTCCGTCGGAAATGCCGACGGAGTTTAGCCCGTTGGCAAGTCCGGCCGTGTGTACACGGCATTAGTGTGTCAAGCATTGAAGGGATACAGGAAGGTACATTTTATATCCAATGACAGAAGCCCTCTAACCCCTGAAATTTTCACCTTGCTCTGTAAGGTTACTAGTTCTACAGTCAGGTCCATAAATATTTGGACATCAACACAATTCTAATCTTTTTGGCTCTATACACCACCACAATGGATTTGAAATGAAACAAACAAGATGTGCTCGAATTGCATACTTTCAGCTCTAATTCGAGTGTATTTACATCCAAATCAGGTGAACAGTGTAGGAATTACAACAGTTTGTATATGTGCCTCCCACTTTTTAAGGGACCAAAAGTAATTGGACAGATTAACAATCATCCATCAAACTTTCACTTTTTAATACTTGGTTGCAAATCCTTTGCAGTCAATTACAGCCTGAAGTCTGGAACGCATAGACATCACCAGAGGCTAGGTTTCATCCCTGGTGATGCTCTGCCAGGCCTTTACCGCAACTCTCTTCAGTTCCTGCTTGTTTTTGGGGCATTTTCTGTTCAGTTTTGTCTTCAGCAAGTGAAATGCATGCCCAATCATATTCAGGTCATGTGATTGACTTGGCCTTTGCATAACATTGCACTTCTTTCCCTTAAAAAACTCTTTGGTTGCTTTCGCAGTATGCTTCGGGTCATTGTCCATCTGCACTGTGAAGCTCCGTCCAATGAGTTCTGAAACATTTAGCTGATTATGACCAGATAATATTGCCCGAAACACTTCAGAATTCATCCTGCTGCTTTTGTCAGCAGTCACATCATCAATAAATACAAGAGAACCAGTTCCATTGGCAACCATACATGTCCATGACACTACCACCACCATGCTTCACTGATGAGGTGGTATGCTTTGGATCATGAGCAGTTCCTTTCCTTCTCCATACTCTTCTCATTACTCTGGTACAAGTTGATCTTGGTCTCATATGTCCATAGGATGTTGTTCCAGAACTGTGAAGGCTTTTTTAGATTTTGTTTGGCAAACTCTAATCTGGCCTTCCTGTTTTTGAGGCTCGCCAATGGTTTACATCTTGCGGTGAACCCTCTGTATTCACTCTGGTGAAGTCTTCTCTTGATTGTTGACTTTGACACACATACACCTACCTCCTGGAGAGTGTTCTTGATCTGGCCAACTGTTTTGAAGGGTGTTTTCTTCACCAGGGAAAGAATTCTTCGGTCATCCACCACAGTTGTTTTCCGTGGTCTTCTAGGTCTTTTGGTGTTGCTGAGCTCACAGGTGCGTTCTTTCTTTTTAAGGATGTTCCAAACAGTTGATTTGGCCACACCTAATGTTTTTGCTATCTCTCTGATGGGTTTGTTTTGTTTTTTTATCCTAATGATGGCTTGATTCACTGATACTGACAGCTCTTTGGATCTCATATTGAGAGTTGACAGCAACAGATTCCAAATGCAAATAGCACACTTGAAATGGGTACAAAAATATTAGCTTGCTATATGTATTCTGTTCTGTATGATAACACTGAAATGTCCACTTTAAATATGCTTTTTATTAAATGTTGTGTATTTTTCATATTTCAATAAATATCTTTCATATTAGAATATTCTTTACTATCTTTGTGCCTCAAAAGTCCGCCATCAGGGGATCTTGTTTCAATTTTTGCAAATACTGGATGTGCATATGCCCAATCATAAACCGACTCACCCTAGCCTCAAAATGAACTCTGGACCTTTTATCTGCTCCTTATAAATGGGATAATGAGGGAACAACACACACCTGGCCGTGGAACAGCTGAGCAGCCAATTGTCCCATTACTTTTGGTCCCTTAAAAAGTGGGAGGCACAACGGTTGTGAAGGCTATTTTCTTCACCAGGGAAAGAATTCTTTTGGTGTTTCTTAGCTCACCGGTGCGTTCTTTCTTTTTAAGGATGTTCCAAACAGTTGATTTGGCCACACCTAATATTTTTTTCTATCTCTCATGGGTTTGTTTTGTTTTTTCAGCCTAATGATGGCTTGCTTCACTGATAGTGGCAGCTCTTTGGATCTCATATTGAGAGTTAACAGCAACAAATTCCAAATGCAAATAGTACACTTGAAATGAACTCTGGACCTTTTATCTGCTCCTTGTAAATGGGATAATGAGGGAATAACACACACCTGGCCATGGAACAGCTGAGCAGCCAATTGTCCCATTACTTTTGGTCCCTTAAAAAGTGTAAGACACATATACAAACTATTGTAATTCCTACACTGTTCACCTGATTTGGATGTAAATACCCTCAAATTACAGCTGAAAGTCTGCAGTTAAAGCACATCTTGTTTAATTCATTTCAAATCCATTGTGGTGGTGTATAGAGCCAAAAAGATTAAAATTGTTTTGATGTCTCAATATTTATGGACTTGACTGTATTTTCATGTCCTGGTTCTACATTTTGCCCTGTTATGTTGATGCATAGTTATTTATCAATTCGCCCAATTCTTTTTATTCATGATGATGGTTCTCCACTCACCAAATTTTAATTCAACAAGGTTTTTTCCTAATGCTGTAATTTTTTGCAGTTGGGTAATATTCATCTTTCTTCACACTCTTTCAGAATTGGCACTGCCACAGAAGCTACTAGAATTGGTATTGACTCTAGTGGGATTAAAAAACTGAGCAGATAGAAATCCAAAGCTTATAAACTGTACATTCACCCTAATGCCGCGTACACACGATCGGATTTTCCGACGGGAAATGTTGGATGTGAGCTTGTTGGCAGAAAGTCCGACCGTGTATATGCTCCATCGGTCAATTGTTGTCGGACTTTCCGCCAACAAATGTTGGCTAGCATGTTCTCAAATTTTTCCCCAACAAATGTTTGTTGTCGGATTTTCGGATCAAGTGTACACAAGTCCGTTGGACAAAAGTCTAAGGTACAAACACGCATGCTCAGAAGCAGAAGCGGTCAGTCATGTAAACTCGCGTTTGTAATGGAGAATTAACATTCTTGACGTGGCAAATTATGAAATCTCCAAATGCAGCGCACAATTCTCTTCTCCTTTAATGGGATAATAATGAAGCTGCTTTGCTGGTGATACTGATAGAGTTATTGCAAACACATTTTCAAAGGCTTTTTTTTCTAGTGATATCAAGAATAATATTATTATGTTTTTTTTTGTTTTTTTTTTATTTGTGCATTAAAAAAAAAAAAATAGACATGCTATCTGCCAATAGAACTTAACCAAAAAGTGCAAGTGTTCGTGTCCCTTGTCAATTTTACATTACAGTACAGTACAGTATTATTCTCCACAATTTTTTTTATTGTGCAAAAAAAAAGAAAACAAATAAAATTAGACATGCTATCAATTCCAGAAAATTTCTGGGGGGCCCTATAAAAAGGGTCAGCTCACCAGGTCCGGGGCCAGTCGTCCTAGGTAGGATCCACCAGTGGAGCGCCCCATCCTCCCACCCATGTTATGACCTTATCATGTGGTTGGGTCCCTTTTGTATTTTGATACAAGAGGGAATAGTTGTGTCAAAGAATTTTAAGACTGGTTAGTTATTTTTGAACTCAAGTCTTAGTGGCTGAGCTGTTTGAATGGTTGGTTTATAGATTTAATACAGATGAACAGGTATCATATCAGTTGGTATTTTAAAGTTCAGTTGTTTTTTAACCAATAATAAAGGCTATGGCCAAGCTTTATCCAATAAAGATTTTATTTATGAGAAGAATTTTGATGTTTGTGGGTTTTTTTTAAGTCCAGGCCATGCTGTCTACGATCCCATTGTTTTTCCTACAAATGTGTGTACACCGTTTTTGTTTAACAAAGCACATTTATACACTACAGACATTTTTATGTTTTCTTGCTTTTACCACAAAGTGACTTTAAAAGACCAAGCAAAACATGCACGTATGAGGTTTCCCACGCACGTGCAAATAATGCTGATATTTGTGGTCTCAGTGCCTTCAGCCAGAGTTTAGTTAATCTGTATGTTTTTTTTTTTTGTATTAATCAGCACAAGGGAAGGTACAGTTCTTACACCGAATAGAGTGTCCCATGTATTGATGGCTGCTTTCTCAATTAAAGTTTTTAGTTCTCTGCCCCCCCCCCCCCCCCACATATCCCCGCACCGGTAATCTTCTGGTGCTGCAGGCATTAGATCAAGTGACAGGGTACCAGAGTGCCAATGCTGCTTGCCCTTTCTGCCCCACTATTCCATTCATAGTGCCACGTACCTAGTAGATGAGCACAAACTGCAGGGGAAGGCCTCTCTTATGCTTCTGACTCGAGGCCCCTGATAGAGTAAACAGGAGGTGCAGGAGTGTAGAGTAGCACAAGTGCCTGGCAGAATTCCAGGTGGCACTGTGCAGAGTAGTCAGCAGACAGGAGCAGCAGACTGGAGGCTGGAGCAGACTGGGAGGAGAATTCCACAGGACTGGAACTCAGAAGGGTCAGGCAAGCCGGGTCATACACAGATAGGTATATTGAAGACAAGGTAGAGGCGGGAGCAGGGTCTCTGGAACAAGCCGGGTCGGTATCAGGCAGGTAGCAGAAAGACCAGAGGAGCAGGCAGATGCAACGTCAAGACAGGCCGGGGTCCCCAGACACAGCTGTGGTGTAATAGTGTCTAGTTAAAACGAAATCACAAAGGCAAGTTCACAATACTCAATATAATATACCTGTTTGTAATTACTTTACTCTCCTCTTGGCTGGTGATGAAGAGTAAAACTCACACAGTTGTACTTGAATAATAACCGTATTTATTGTTGTTGTATTAGAAGGGTTAAACTACAATTGTTGTACTGTCAGACCAACATAGTCTGACACACAACCTTAACTTTACAAAGGTACAATACAGGTGTATAATATCTGAAGTAATATATGAGAGGTATAACAAAGTAAATAGGATACCGTCAGAGTGAGTGTATCTCACTCTAAGCACTGTCCTATTTTCTGCGCGCTTAAAGCTATACCAGATCAAATGTTGACCTGACTAAGTACAATCCAACACTAAGGAGCTCCCTCCTGTAATATCACACCGCCCTGATATAATAAAATAACCCAAGGCCTTATGTGTTACTGAACAGTCCTTCTTTATCTTCTTTTCTTCTGCTAGCAACAAGGTAATTTTGTAATCCAAGGGTTAATGATTCCTTAACAAAGTAACCTAATATATAAAGCAAAGTCCTGATGCAGCAGAGCTATAACTAACTTTGATGCAGTGACTTAGTGTTGAATCCTCGTGACTTTGCTTGTGGGACTACGGGTCCCAGGACCTCTGTCATGTGTAAACTGATGTATGAAAGTGCGTCAGGAAACTTGTGGGCCTCAGCCCTCTCACCCAACCAGGACAATGCTGTCAGGAGACTTCGCTCTGATGGGCAGGGTTCTTCCTCCGCGGTATCTCAGTTTGTTCGCTGTGGCCACACCGCCACGCTGTACTACTTCACAGGCGACCAGGAGTCCTCGGTTACCTCCTCCAAGGGTCTCTGGATCGATCACACTGCTGCTCCAGCACGCTGTGATGTAAGGCCGGATCAAAGACTGCTCACAGACGACCGGGAGTCCTCGGTTACCTCCTTCGAGGGTCTCTGGATGATCACTCTGCTGCTCCAGCACGCAGTAATGTAAGGCAGGATCGCTGGCTGCTGTTCCGCTCCGCACAGGGTAGGCCGCACTGGGCTGGGGACCTCACACAGATCCTCCCAGGCTGGCCATGCGTCTCCAAGAGACCTAAGATGGCCGCTCCCAGCATTTTTATAAGCTTCCCACAATGCAGTTCTGCTCCCCAAGGATCATGGGAGTCACTGTACATTGTGGGCAGGTCAAGTTAATGTCTAGATATAAACAAACAAAAACTTCCAGGTCAACTTGAAAAGCGAAAAGAAAATAAAGATTCAGTCCTTTTGCACTTTGGCTGCTAGATGGCGCCAGAGGATAAGATATAACATTAACATTAAGTTACATCAAAAATGTGTCCCCGCTACATATGCATCCAAAAATATAGAAAATTTACCAAATCAAATCATTATTCAACCAAAAAAATAATGTCAAAGCAATAACTCCAAGGCCAATAATAAATAACACATTATCTCCTCCGATCCCGCAACATGGCTGGTTGACGAACGGCCGTTTAGAAACAAACTGAAAAGCGCAAAATGCAAAGCGCAAAATGAAAAGTGCAAAATGAAAAGCGCGATTCAACACTCACCAAACTTCTACTAACATGAAATTAGCAGAAGGAGCCCAAAGGGTGGCGCTAAAGAGCTGAAAAACAACATAGTACGTCACTACGTTCGTAATCGTTGGCCAACATTTGTGTGGCTCTGTTTATGCAAGACAAGTTTGGGCCAACGCCCTTCGGGCAAAATTCCACGGTTTTGTTGGCGAACAATCTGATCGTGTGTACGAGGCTTTACAGACAAAAACATTTTAAATGGTTGGTGGGTTCGCCACAATCTCTGTTTCTTAATGGATAGGATGATGATCAATGTGTAAATGAATTAAATTAATTAGCATTATGAAGATGTTACTTCATTTTCAGTAGCTAAAAAATCTCAAAAAAGTAGGACAGAGACAAATTAATTAATAAGAGATGTTTTGTCATTCTGCATTTCTACAACAATAGATCCTGAACAGGATTATTGAATATAATCAGCAATATACCTTCAAGTGGCTCATCCATGCTCCTTTGAAAACACTGACATTACAGTTGCACACAAAATTGGTATGTTTCATAACCTGCTAGTAATATTATTTTATGAGATAATTCCACTAACCGATAGAGTATGCAGTAAAGGCATGGGTAAATTATTTAAGTGTTTTCAATTAACATGTATCAACCACCCATGGTAGATACCGAACAGCCATACCTGCCAGTCTGTCTGTAAAGTTAAATAGCCTAATATTTGCTTTGATCATTAAAGTGTAACATTAACCAAAAAACAACCTTACCTCCTGGCTCCTCCTCCTCCTTCACTCACTATTGGATAAAAAAAAAAAAAAGTGCTTAGATGTCCACATCAGTCATGCCAAAAGGCAGTTCTACTGTTGGACGCATGTGTGTTGTGGGTTTCCAAATGTGCAGAAGGTTTTTGTGACCTGCTAGAGACCTTCTTCACATATGTGCATGCATAGGGTTTCCAACATACACAAAAATAATGCTGAATATCTGTTATTCCAGGGCCTTCAGCCAAAGATAGTAACAGTTGCTCTCACATGCTTGGGAAACCGATGTGCTGCAGCTTTTTGCCAGGTCCTGAGGACTTGGCAGAGTCTTTTGACACATCTAGGCACATGCCAGACATTTAAAAATGGTGGAGGGGAGGGGGGGGGGGCAGGGCAACAATCTCAGGGGAGTGAAACTGATTTTTTAAGTTGTCTTTATATAGACTGTGTTCCCTAATAAATCTTAAAAATTATCCAGAGACAGCTGAAATACACAACTTTTTCCTTGAATTCTCAAAATGTCTCTGTCTTTTGGTCATATGACCAGTTGAAGTGTATGACATGATTTGAACAACGTAGATTTATTTGGAGACTATGGACTTTTGTATGAAAGGTGTGCTATTTAACAAGAACATTTTTTGCTGTTTATAGGGTAAGGCCTCTTTCTCACGGGGCGGATCAGTGATGATCCGCCCCGTGAACATCCGCTGGCTCAGCGGGGATCGCTCCGCCGATCCCCGCTGAGCAGGAAGATGACAGGTGCATCGCTGCACGCTGTGCAGCGGCGGACCTG
Organism: Lithobates clamitans; assembly: GCA_037952925.1. Taxonomy (NCBI): domain Eukaryota; kingdom Metazoa; phylum Chordata; class Amphibia; order Anura; family Ranidae; genus Lithobates; species Lithobates clamitans. Next base: position 5,789,335 of record JBBGZY010000087.1, read on the forward strand.
TCAGAGCGCCGCTCTCCCCTATGGGGGGATCGGATGATGACGGACCGTAGCGTCCGTCGTCACCCGATCCGATCCGAAAACGGATGGAAAAGTAGGTTTTTTCTCCGTTACACTTTTCGGATCGGAGCAGGGTCGGATGTCAGCGGACATGTCACCGCTGACATCCGACGCTCCATAGGGATGAATGTATGTCCGTTTTTCATCCGAAAACGGAAGGATGAAAAACGGACATACGGATCGTCCATGTGAAAGAGGCCTAAATGGAGTAGCCATTTTATTTATCAAACATTTATTTATGATTACTAAACATTTATTTATGATTAAACAGATATATTGGATGTATATTTTGTCAGAAGTTGTGTTGTGTAACAGCTATATTTTGTGTTAAAATGCTATTTACACCTCCAGCTGTGATTGTATTAAATGTCCTTAGGCAGTTAGAGCTATTCTTTTTTAAATCAACAACTATGTATTGTGATTGTGGTGCTCTCCAAGCATGTATTTCTACCTACATGCTTGTACTGTATAATAAATACATCTATTTTTCAATCTGAATTCCGCAATCAAAATGTTAATGAAACCCATGAGTTTTTGGGTTTCCCCTACAATTGGTCCTTCTTGAGCCACAGGGGACACTCTGCAGATATTGCTAAGACAAAGAACACTACAACACAACCTGGGAATTCACTTCTCCTGGCAAAGTAAAGCAAAGTAAAGCTACCTTTCTGCCTATTGTGATTTCTCCTCTTGCTGTGCTTATTTCTACCCTTATTAGTATCCTTTCCAAGAACCTTGACTGTTGTTTTTTTTTTTTTTTAATTATTTTTACTTTCCATACTATCTGTTATTTTTTACTGTCTTTTGCATGAATCTGTTCTGTTGAATGACTTGCCCTATTTCAGGTGCAACGAGTGACTAGGTAGGATCTCTGCAGTTCCTGTGACCAGGAGACTGGCCAGGTCAGAGATGGGGTCTTTGGACTCAAGGTATCATTCATAAGGTGTGACTGATAAGGTACCATGTGTGGTGAGGCCCTGGTTTATCAAAGGGTGATGAAGTCACGTGAGCAGTGACACAACGCGTCAGGGAGGAGTCAGGTGTCGTCACTTCCGGTCGCGGCCGAGACCAGAAGTACTGTGCTTTGTGCTGTTTATCCTGATTTTAAATGTATGTTACTACGTTGTGGTTAATAAAATTGTGTTAAATACTACACGATGAGGATACTCCTTTTTATTGCATGCCTCCACCTTACCTGCCGAGCTTGAAGCCTTCCACCAGAGACCCGCCAAGTGCTGTGATGATCGGAGGGGATCGATCAACCGCTGGTTCTCATCTGCTTTCAGACTGCAGGCTCAACTTGACCCGTAGGGGTCTTTACTAGAGGTGAGAGGCTGGGGGAAACGTGGGGCGCACCCTGGATTGCTGATGATTGGAGGAATCTGAAACCGATCATTGTCTGCACATGCACTTTTTATTCTTTGCATGAACTGTTATATGAAGATTTACTTCATCCACGTTGGAACCTTACTGCACTTATTGGATTATGCACTTTTGTCTATTTTTATAGCGTTTTTTCACTATCTTGAACTTTATGCGATTTTATTCATTATATGCGACTTTTTTCACTTTATGTGATTTTTAACATTTTTTTGTTTTTTGTGATTTCTTTCATCTTTATGCACTTTTAGAGTATCATTGGACTTATGCACTCTTATTGGATTCTTTTATTACTTTGATTTTGTTAGTTTATTGATGTCACACTGAAGAATTGTCATTATTTTTATGTTTAATCACATTATTTATGATATTTTCATGCACTTTATTTAGCGCCACATATTTTTTATAATCAAGTAGAAGAAATGTCTTCTTTATTCTGCAGCAGTATCTATAAACTGATGTGGGAGACTTTTTAGGGAAACAGAACTGTCAGATTCTATACGCTCTCTAATAGATTCTATAATCTTCTTCTATTGATATTTTTTGGTTACTGTACTGTGCTGCATTGATTTTTTTATGTGCTGCCATGTATCTTGCATATAAGTGGACTGTCTCTATTTAGAAAGGAGTGTTTTTTTTTTTTTTACAATATAAATCCTGAGTATCCTTTTGTAATCTGTGTGATTGAACCTCTGAACTGCCTTATTAGAAGTCTGTGTGACTGAAAACCCCCTCCCTTTCCTTCTTCTGTGTGACAGAGGTGTCCCTGTTCAGTTTGTGCGTCTGGACCAGCCTGTGTTGTCAGTTCTTGCTATTACTAAGTAGATTGTGTCTGTATGACCATGGGGGCTTAATAATAGATTAATTATTGAGGAAGTCTCACCATCCTGTGAGATGGGGGATTGTACCACCGTGTACACCCCAAATGGGGGATCTGTGTGATCCCACCGGGAGCTCCTCCTGTATTGCCAAAGATTATATGATATATAACTTTATAACAGGAGTGGCCAAGTCCCTCAAGGAATGGAACCAAGACACACATGGGTTTTTTTACCCATAGAAGGGAAATTTGACTTTAAGCTCTGGAAAGAATGTCAAAAAAATACTACCAAGACACTTGACAAAAGAAAAAATGTGAGTGAAATAAGTGAACAAAAATGTTAAAAAAAATGAAAGAGACTTATTGTCCTGTATATGAATATGAACCTAATAATAACATTGCTGAGATAACTGTAAGCACATTATACCCTAAACTACCACCCAGTCTACTTATGATGACCTAAGCATAGGCTTGAATTAGACCCTATTTAAGCCTATATTAACCAGCTTCCGCATATTTTTTCTGTAATGCAAATTTCAAAAATGATTGCTTTGGATGGCACAATAAAGTAAGTATTACCTTACTCCTCATCCCCAAGAGTTAATGAGTATTCACTCCTTGAAGTGCAGGGGGACCTCACTGCAAGGGCAGATTTTTGTAGTTCCTGGTGTTGGGCTTTAAGTTATCTGAATGGCTTTATTTTGGCCCCAGTACTGTATTGGGGTTTAAACAATAATAAATAACATAATTTTATTAATAAACCACTTAGAATAGACTAAGCTATAAAGACTCAACCATCTAGGCCCAATCTTTATCTAACACAGGAAAAAAATACTGTCCAGAAAATACCCATCCATCTTGCAAGCAACATTCTCCCAAGTAGAGTTCATCCATGCCAAAAATGGCATAACACCCAGATATAGTTAGACCTTTTGACCAGAAAAATAAAACACAGAACCAGCACTACTGTTCTCCACACAAAAGTTCACAAACCTGATAATATTGAAAATTGTTATAATAAAAGGGGACCCAGCAGCCACAGAGGGGCCATGGTCTACCCAGCTAGTCCCTTACATTAGAGTTGCAGCAAAACACATTTCAAATGCTTTGGTAGGGAACATATTAGCATTACAACAATAAAAGGTGCAATGCAAGGCACTGATCATTTTTTTTCTCTTTTCTGTTTTAACTTTAGTGAAATTGACAGTTCATTCATTTTAATGCACTGTAGCAGTGAGAGAAATGGATGGATGGAGACTTTAGGAGAGTGCTGCTGTGGGAAAATGCTGACGTGTTGCATTTTTCCATAACTCTCCACACCTCTCTGCTCAGTTGTAGTGATAACAGGGCTCCTGTTGAGACCTGCATGTTTTTCAAGTGCAGAAAAACAGAGGTCTTCACTCAAAATCATTAAACAGGCCATAGATGATTCAGTTTTTGTCATTGAATCACCATGTTAAACAAAAAAAACTGACCCAATTCCCCATCCACAAATTAAAGGTGGATGGGAGATTCACTCCCACTGAGCTATTGTATTCTGACAGTGGGGAGATTACGCTGATCAATGCTGCCGCCTCTAGGCAACGGTGCTGATTGAGTGACATTTATCCAGCAGGCTGTTGGTACAGAACTTGATTGGTGGATCCCTGCTGAACAGGCCAATTTTTGATCCATGTATGGCTGGATTTAAGGACAGCGGAGAGTCTACAGTTTTTAATCAGACAGACCCTGGTTGGTGGATTTAAAATTCCAAAAGAGCATTCGCATGTAGCGAATATAGTTTTCATAGGGGCCATTAAACAATTACTAGAGCCCTCTGAAAAAATTAGAACCAACACACAGGGTTTTGGAATTTAGGTCAGTACTCACAATGCCACAGGATCATTGGTTGCCTCCTTCCGATATCCACCACTCTTCGGTGATAAAGAAACAAAGCCCATAATTCCACAGGACAGCTGGACACCTTCCTCCAACTTCCACTGAGTACTCTCTGAGTACTACTCTGAGTACTACTCTGAGAGCTCTCCAGGCCAAATTCCTAGACTAAACTCTTTGAAGTAGGCCCTTCAGCTATGCCACAGCTGGCACCTTGATGAAAACAGTATTCCAGTGAAGTGCTCTAGGGGCAGGGGCCCCCTAGGCCGGGGCTCCACCTGCAGGACTGGACCAAGGAGCAATTCAAATCCTGCTCCAGGCTTCAGATTATTTATGGGCTCTCCATCTACTAGGCACACCTCTCCAGGGATTATCTGGGTCCCTATTAATATTCAGGCTGCCCTTCTGCCTTTCCTCCCACTGAGAATCCAGAACTCTCTAGAATGCAGGTAGAAATAATCAGACCAGCAAACTTTGTAGCACCGTGCCATTGTGCAGCAGCTCGAGTCAAGTCTTAGGCTGGCCACTCACTGGTAGAATTTCATTTGAACATTCTTATGGAAATTTACAAAAATCATTTGTCAGGGCATTCAGAAGTACCATTATGGACTCAACAAATGTAAAAAAACCCTGAAAATTTTCAGACAATTACTTTCCAATTTCAAAACACAGCGCTCAACAATACTATCCCTAATTATAGTGCAACATGTATGCTATCCACAAAATAACCGTGTAAAATGTAAATTATGAATAACTGCATTCATATAAAGTGCTCCTGTGCATAATCATCAAAAAGTCCATTGCTTATATTTTCATTAATGAATTCTAGCATAACAGTTCTTGTGCAAAGTGTCCAAATGCTTTCCAATACTGTCCGTGTACCAATCAATAGGTGATATCACTTTATAAAGTGCTCTGTGCACAAATTATCTCTTCCATGCTTCTAGTCTTCCACCGTGCATCACCACCACACTTGAAAACTCACCAGATGACCATGGCCTCTCTGTATAGAGTATGTGCTCCCCCCCCCCCCAAGGGGTTAATACATCCAGAGAGAAGCAGCTTTATCACTCCAAGATTTCTGTTCTCATAAAATAGAGGAGAGAGAACTCTGATGGTGTAAAACCCTTTATTACTTTCATTTATCTGACAAAACCATCAATAAATGCACTCACATATTATAGTGCATTCCCCTTGCACACAGGTTAAAATGCTCTACTGTGTTGCCGACCGGCTCCACTATCTATCAGTGCGAGAGCGTGGACCGTCTCCAGTGTCTCACCATTTTCAGGTGCATGCTCCTATGTAGCAGTTTGCTGTACCTCCACAGAACAAGAACTGTTATGCTAGAATTCATTAATGAAAATATAGGCAATGGACTTTTGTACTTTTTGATGATTTAAGGACATTTATGCATAGGAGCACATTATATGAATGCAATAATTCATCATTTACATTTTACACTGTTATTTTGTGGATAGCATAAATGTTGTACTATAATATATGTTAAAAGTTTAGGACAGAGTATCGTTGATCTCTTGTTTTGAGGTCTAAAAAGAACATTGATTGGGTTTTACACAGCAGCTGTCATTATAGAAGAATTATAGTGAGGGTACCCTCAGTTTATATAATTACTTGCCAGAGCTTCAAATTCAACGCTTGATTTTGGGATGCACATACGCATTACATTAAGTACTATTTTTCTAAATGAAAAGCACATTCACAGCTAAAATCAAGGTAATTTGAAAAGAAATTAAAATTGTTCTCCTTCAAATTTCTCATCACTATAGTCAAAAATTATTGTTACTTTGATCTCGTTAACTTTTGGAAAATCAAACATGACAGAAACACAATTTTTCTACTGATGTATGGCCAGCTACTCCAGCAAAACACATAAAACATTAGTTTAAAATAAAATTTCAAATAAAATAGAGAAGACTTTATGTGTAAGCGCTGGTAGTGCAAAACCCATCAAGGTTTTTATGTGATGCTGCATATGTACTGCACTCTTTGAATAATAAACACTCACCAATGCTTCAAGACTTCTGCAAGGATTCCCCCTATTTATTTGTTTTTTCTAGAGATGGTACCTGGCAAGGTCAGTGGCAGAGCTCATATTGGGTTTGCGTGAAGCAGGACTGACAGCCAGATCCCCCTTGCAGCAGCAGAAATGTATTACCATGGCTCCCATTATGTAGTATCATCAGTAGCACCATTACAAAAAACATTTGCTAGTGGCCAGAACTTGTCTGTGCACACCTCTGGGCTGGCAGTGCACAAAATTCAGGTTTTTTTCAGATTTCATTAAAATATGTAGTCCTACTTGAAGACCAATTCCAGCCACAGCTTTATTTTTAGTTTTGGAAACAGTTAGAAAGGGTTGGAACTTGTCTGTGCCACCATTTTTGGAATGTTTGTACCACGTGTGAGCCCACCAGGAAGCTTGGCCAATCATCAAGATATTCCCTGTCCCCCACAGTTCTTGAGGGAATGCCCAAGCCACATATGATTGGTCCAGAACAGGTGACAGCTTTCTGGTGGGCTTGCACATGTAGCACCCTCCTAGGTAGGTGCTAGAAGAGAGTATAGTTTTTTGGGTGAAAAATGCAGCAGCTACTGTAAGTGGAAAAGTGGGTCAACAATGCCCATCTGCAGCTGCATGCCCCCCTGTGTCCTGTGCATACCTCCCTATGTCCTGTGCATACCTCACTGTGTCCTGTGCATACCTCACTGTGTCCTGTGCATGCCTCCCTATGTCCTGTGTATGCCTCCCTGTGTCCTGTGTATGCCTCCCTGTGTCCTGTGCATGCCTCCCTGTGTCCTGTGCAGCCTACCTGTGCCAATCTGCATCCTCTCTGTGTCCTGTGCATGCCTCCGTGTGGCGATCTGCAGCCTCTGTGCCACCATTGCACCGATTAGTATGTCATAAAAACATAAGGCGGCAATTCCAGTGTTCAAAAGCCGTGCCTCCTCCTTGTCTGTGATAGGCAGAACACTCAATTTCCCAGCAGTCAGTGTTCAGCCTATCACGGATGTCCGCTCATCCTCATACCACAAACGAGGATGAGAGGATGTCCGTGATAGGCTGAACACTGACTGCTGGGAAATTGAGTGTTCTGCCTATCACAGACGAGGAGGATGCGCGCCTTTTGAACAATGGAATGGCCACCGTATGTTTTTCTGACACGCTGGCCGCCGTCTGTCTGCATGACACGCTGGTCAGGTAGACAGACGGTGGTGACTCGAGTATAAGCCGAGGGGGGCACTTTCAGCCTAAAAAAAGGGCTGAAAATCTCGGCTTATACTCAAGTATATACAGTATAAATGTTGATCATATCTCCCGTTAATCTCCTCTTCTCAAGAGTGAATAAATTCAGTTCCTCTAATCTTTCTTCATAGCTAACTCCTCAATGCCTCTTCAGTTTGGTTGCTCTTCTCTGCACTTTCTCCAATTACCCAACATCCTTTTTTGTGAACCGGTGCCCAAAACTGAACTACATATTCTAGATGAGGTATTTCTAATGATTTGTACAGGGGCAAAATGATACCTCTTTCTCTGGAGTCCATACCTCTCTTAATACAAGAAATTATTTTGCTCACTTTGGAAACTGCAGTTTTGCATTGCATGCTATTATTAAGCTTATGATCTCCCAAAACCCCCAGATCCTTCTCCACCATTGATACCCCCCCCCCGTTAGTACTCCCCCTATGTATGATGCATGCATATTCTTAGCCCCCAAGTGCATAACTTTATATTTATCAACACCAAACTTCATTTGCCACATAGTCGGCCATTTAAACAGTGCATTGAGGTCACTTGTAAGTTGGAGACATCCTGTAAGGACGTTATTCCACTGCATAGCTTGGTGTCATCTGCAAAGACTGAATGGTACTTTTAATCCCAGACCCTATATCATTTATAAATATATTAAAAAGTAAGGGTTCCAACACTGAACCTTGGGGTACACCACTAATAACCCAAGACTATTCAGAGTAAGAATCATTAACTACTACTCTCTGAATTTGGTCTTTTAGCCAGATTTCTGTCCATTTGCAAACTGATCTTTCCAAGCCTGTAGACTTTACCTTACAGATTAGCCATGTGTGAGGAACTGTGTCAAATGCTTTGGCAAAATCCAAGTATACCCCATCCACAACCACCCCTCTGTCCAAGTTTTTTCTTACCTCCTCATAAAAAGAAATCAGATTTGTCTGACAACTTCAGTCTTTCATGAATTTATGCTGTCTGTTGCTTAAATATTTTTTTCCAGCAAGAACTCATCTATGTGGTCTTTTAATACATTTTCCAGTATCTTCCAGACTATAGAAGTTAAACTAAAGGGTCTATAGTATAGGAAGAAAGGGGGAAATCCCCCTAACATTAAAACAGACAGCAAAAAGAAAACTGGTAGGTGTGAATATATGTAGGAACACTAGCAAAAAAAGATTTTCCTGAGAGAGATTAGAGAAGAGACAACTACATCTGTGTTGAAGGAGAGAGACAGCTCAAGAGGAAGAGATCTTCTGCAAGGATAGACATGACAGTACAAACAAGTGGCCACTGCCCCCACCTATAACCAGTCTATTGTAGCAAGGAGCACTGGTATGGTGATGCATGTCAAACAAATACAAAGAGATTTCCAAGCTCAAACTTACCAACCAGCCAGCGACCAACCAAATTGACCTGTCTAACAATATGCATTATGATAACCGGACTGTGTAGGCCACAAAAGAGAAGTAACTCTTAAAATATGTTAAAACATTATATATTTATTTCAGTCAAAATATTAAAATAATAAAATAATTAAAGAATATTAGAAAACTTGAGGATAACTCATTCAATCTGAAATGTACTATGTCATATAGTAAAAAACAAATGGACATTCTAGACACTACCCTGGTTTTGCAACAAGACGGATCTATTGGTACTACCTTTTATGGAAAACCTACGGCAGGAAATACCATATTGCATGCAAAGAGTGCACATGCAAGCCCACTAATTAACAGTATTCCTTATTCACAATATTTGAGGCAAAGGCGTAACTGCTCCTCTGATGATATGTTCATAATTGAAGCTAATAAACTACGTAACCGTCTACTCACTAGAGGCTACACTAAAACTACATTACGAAAAGCCTTTAACAAAGTGAAATTAAAAACACAACATGAACTACTGTTTAATAAGAACAAAAAACAAAATAACAGAGATGAAAAAGAAATAACTAGATTGATTACCACATATTCAAACCAACATATGCAAATCAGGAATATATTGCAAAAAAATTGGAGTCTATTAACTAGTAACCTCATTCTCAGCAAATACTCGGGAAACTCACCGGAAATTTCATATATAGGCGATCTACATTGCTGAGGGACCGGATGGTCACAATGGACAAAAGCCATTACAGTAACCATTACAGTAGACCAAATACGAACAATGACGATGATCTTGGACTATTTCAATGTGGAAGATGTTCATTTTGCCCTTGGATTCTGGAGGGTTCATCCTTCAGACTACCAAATGGCAAAACTCTGACTGTCAAACAACATATAACATGCCAAACACAGGGAGCAGTGTATATTATATTTTGCCCATGTGAAGCTTTTTATGTGGGGGAAACATTTTTCCTTTAGTTTTGTCTTCAGCAAGTGAAATGCATGCTCAATTGGATTTAGGTCAGGTGATTGACTTGGCCATTGCATAACCTTCCAGTTCTTTCCCTTAAAAAACTCTTTGGTTGCTTTCGCAGTATGCTTCGGGTCATTGTCCATCTGCACTGTGAAGCGCCGTCCAATGAGTTCTGAAGCAGTTCCTTTCCTTCTCCATATTCTTCTCTTCCCATCACTCTGGTACAAGTTGATCTTGGTCTCATCTGTCCATAGGGTGTTGTTCCAGAACTGTGAAGGCTTTTTTAGATTTCGTTTGGCAAACTCTAATCTGGCCTTCCTGTTTTTGAGGCTCACCAATGATTTACATCTTGTGGTAAACCCTCTGTATTCACTCTGGTGAAGTCTTTTCTTGATTGTTGACTTTGACACACATACACCTACCTCCTGGAGAGTGTTCTTGATTTGGCCAACTGTTTTGAAGGGTGTTTTCTTCACCAGGGAAAGAATTCTTCGGTCATCCACCACAGTTGTTTTCCGTGGTCTTCAAGGTCTTTTGGTGTTGCTGAGATCACAGGTGCGTTCTTTCTTTTTAAGGATGTTCCAAACAGTTGATTTGGCCACACCTAATGTTTTTTCTATCTCTCTGATGGGTTTGTTTTGTTTTTTTATCCTAATGATGGCTTGCTTCACTGATTCTGACAGCTCTTTGGATCTCATATTGAGAGTTGACAGCAACAGATTCCAAATGCAAATAGCACACTTGAAATGGGTACAAGAAATATTAGCTTGCTATATGTATTCTGTTCTGTATGACAACACTGGAATGTCCACTTTAAATATGCTTTTTATTAAATGTTGTGTATTTTTCATATTTCAATAAATATCTTTCATATTAGAATATTCTTTACTATCTTTGTGCCTCAAAATTCCGCCATCAGGGGATCTTGTTTCAATTTTTGCAAATACTGGATGTGCATATGCCCAATCATAAACCGACTCACCCTAGCCTCGAAATGAACTCTGGACCTTTTATCTGCTCCTTATAAATGGGATAATGAGGGAACAACATACACCTGGCCATGGAACAGCTGAGCAGCCAATTGTCCCATTACTTTTGGTCCCTTAAAAAGTGGGAGGCACATATACAAACTGTTGTAATTTCTACACCTGATTTGGATGTAAGTACCCTCAAATTAAAGCTGAAAGTCTGCAGTTAAAGCACATCTGGTTCGTTTCATTTCAAATCCATTGTGTAGAGCCAAAAAGATTAGAATTGTGTCGATGTCATAATATTTATGGACCTGACTGCACATCAGGAACGGTCTAGTTAATACCCCAATTGGGGGTCATGTTAGAATACGACATAACTTTAATTAATCTCTCATCAATTTGCAGTTCTTGAAGTGATCCCAGAGGACCCTAGAAGGGGGAAGTCTGGATCAAAGAGTCCTGTGTAAAGAATCAAGGTGGATATATAACCTTAGAGCTACTACCCCTCTGGGGTTAAATGATATGTTGAACTATAAACCCTTCCCGCAGGATTTGTCACATCTTAAGGCAATAATCCTGTTCGATATGACACCCACTACTAGACAGGACATGACCTAGTAATGTGGGGATTGTTATTTTAATATCTGAGAGGCACACAATATGTAACACATACTGGTTTAATATGATGAGTTGTTACCTTTATATAAAGTGTCATATAGACAAACATCCATTGATATATCTGTGATAGGTATATATACCTCTTTATTTCTTGCTTTTTTTACTTTTCTTTTTTTCCTTGCTTTTTTCTTGTGTTTGTACTGAGTTTGCCTTATGATGTGCTGACAGTCTGTACTATGTGGGCGTGGGAGCTTCACCCATAGGTGGCAGCACTCAGGGCATCCCATGTTGTGGGCGTTCTGTTCAATGCTAGCAATATTGAGTCCAAGGGCAGTTCACACTCCCCTCCATCCAGCTCCCTCTCCACCATCATCCTCCCCGGAATATAGAGGAAGCTAGGACTTGGACATTTGGCCGCGCCTGCGACTCACATGATCGGAGCTGCTGGGGGGATGCCATGGCCGTACCTGGCCGACAATGTCCAGTAGCATTGACCCCTCTGCCTGGGGCCTCTGTGCATAAAGTGATCAGCGTCAGCGCACAGGACCCTGTTCACATGACGCGGCCGCGTCGGCGCACAGGGATGTCATGACGGGGGAGTGTCCCCGGCTGGGGACGGCACCGCACGAGGTGCCCAGATGGGCGCTAAGTAATGGGCAGAGATGGTATTTAGGAAGAAATGGCGGATCAGCCGTCATTCCAGCCAGCGAGAGAGACGGGTGTACATGAGGACAACACATATCTCAGGTACGCGACCTATTTAGGTCAATATGCTTATAGGGTGATGACAATTATATTAGAATGTATGGTCATATATATCATGTTTTGTCACTAGATCATTGATACCATCACTTTCTGACGATATGTGTGACGATGCTAAGATGGATTGGATGGAATGTGGTTTGATCTCAGCCACTTACTGGTGAGGAATAATCCCTATAAATATGTAGATATGGGACCACTAGATGTAATAAATATTGTGACACACATATATATCTGTTTTAGGGTATCTAAGTAACCTATAAGCTCAATAAATGTGTACAGTAAATCAGTATATAAAAATGGTGTAAGAAATGAATAACCTAATACAGTTATTACAACTGCTAAGTGAGACTGTAGTGCACCAAATAAACAAATATAACAGTGACTGGTATATATATAAAAAGCAATAACACTTATGTGCATATAACACCTCAAACAATTTCAAAAGATATAATAGTCCATATCAAATAGGTGAAAAGGATCAAAAAAAGTCTGTGATGATAGTGCATAAACGATGATAGGCGAATGCCTCCCAAACGCACAGGGGGATGATTAAGCCCAATCTGGCAAGTAAGTAGACCGTGGGATAACCGAAAGTGCACGAAAAGTTGAAATCGGTGCCAGGACCATCACCAGAAGAGTATGGAGGCTTACCAGAGTTTAATGGCCTGAAATGGCATACGCCATACAGGTCAAAAAAGCTTAATGACCAACAGGTCTAGGTAGCTTGTCTGGACAGATGTCATCTCCTCTCGATAGGAAGGAAAATCAGCACGGCTTCCACATCAATAGATACACCATTATAGACCAAATTCGTATTGCATATGAGAAGAGAAATACCCACATAGCGTGATAACGTTTTAACTTGGATTTATTAAAAAAATAATTTAAAAAACAGACTCACATTTTCAGAAGATATGAAACAGCGTAAAAATCATATAGCGGCAGTCGTGAGGGGTCCACCCGACATGTTTCAACTAAACAGTCATCATCTGGGGTTTAGTTGAAACATGTCGGGTAGACCCCTCACGACTGCCGCTATATGATTTTTACGCTGTTTCATATCTTCTGAAAATGTGAGTCTGTTTTTTAAATTATTTTTTTAATAAATCCAAGTTAAACCGTTATCACGCTATGTGGGTATTTCTCTTCTCATATGCAATACGAATTTGGTCTATGGTGGTGTATCTATTGATGTGGAAGCCGTGCTGATTTTCCTTCCTATCGAGAGGAGATGACATCTGTCCAGACAAGCTACTGACTCGGTTGAATTGATGATAGGCAACTCCTATCCTCATATTGATTAGTGGTTCCAAATTAATAATAACTACTGCAGTAGGGAACAGACACAAAAGATACGCTCAGCATCTTTCCAAATTACTGTTCTGCTTTATTATGACGCAATTGAAGGTTTTTATGCACATGATTACGTAGGTATCACATTAATATTACAATTGTACGTTCATGGTAACAAGGGGCGTTACATAGGCAGGCTTATTCTAATCAGGACTCAAAAGAATGTAAACATTTACTGAAAATATTATTAGTGCCGTGTGCACAGTGAGGGCAGTGTGCAATACATACAAAATACAATACAATTATATACAGAACTTACAAATTTCCATTACAGTCTCCCCTCTTTTGATCAATATTTTGATCACTAACCACACCTGCTATCACCTTTAACCTGGAACCTCCACACGCTTAGGTGGAGGTAGTCCTGGCCAAAGAGGCAAAAAAAACTCCATTGTGGAGAAAATAATAGCTGAGCAACTTTTTCATTACAAAATGACTTTTCATTGTGAAAAACAAATGATTGATAAGACATATTTACAGAGTACTGGCTGTACACTCCTGTGGCCAGAATCGCCTTCTAGCTGAATTGTGAGCATGCTGACTGATCAGCACATGTAAACACAGACAATTCTACATAAAATGGAAGACGTACAAAAGACAAAATATGACTTCAACATGGCTAAACTACTTTTCAAATATATATATCCCTTACAATTAAAGTAATTTAATCAAAAAGTACCCTAGACTGTGATCACAAGAGGGAAACAAATCAAACACAGAGATTTCTTTAATTTAGTCATTTTTGCGGTGTCTGGTGTGGATCCAGGTGACTTTTTCTTCACGTTTTGCAAAAACTGTACATGAAATAGATGCTGTATTGAGTCTCCAAACATTTCCTTATATATATATATATATGTCTCTTAACAATCCACAAGTCACCTGGCTTTAGTTTTAGATCCTTCCAAACTTTTAGGATCTGGAATTGGGGAGAAAACACATAAATGAGTTTGTCAAAAAACCTTAAAAGATCAGCAACATTCTCTGTGAGATCCGAATGAAGGACTTCAGCTGCTGAGACAAAATATAAGCAAGTGAGTAACACACTCCCAAACAAAATCCCATAGGGAGAGAGTCCAACATCCCCCTTAGAGGCTTCATAAAATAGAAGAAAACATTCAGGCAAAAGTTTTCTAGTTTCTTACTCTACTTTGTCCGCTACATTGTAGACAGTAAGGGGTGTAAAAATAAAACCTCAAAACTTCTAGTAAGGACTCTCCTATAAAAAATGATTTCCTCTGTTACTCTCTGTACTTTCTGGCACTCTGTACTTACAAACTACTTCTGATAACACTTTTTACTGTGGCCTTTGCAGTAGCATTTGCCACTGGACATCCAAAAAACATGTCCTCACAGACAAAATGCATACTCGTAAGATCCTGACTTGGGCATCTGGATATATCTTTTATGTAATCTCTGGGAGGGATGTTCAGCTTTTGGTAACACCTTTGGTAACAGGTAAAACAAGAAGTGGTATGTTATAAAAACAACTGTGGGGAACCCTGGCTCTATCCCACGATCATTTACTAAGGCAGCCATAACTGCTTGTGACTGATGACACGGTCCATGTGTCAAGCTGAAGGGAAAAGAGTGGCTGGCAGACATAAATGATCACCTTTTCCAAAGTCCTGTTTCATAAGAAGTTGCCCCCTGTGGACCACTTGTTCTTCTCGTTCTGGGGTCCTTAAAGTTGAATTATTAATCCCAGCTATACTGGGCCAGAACTAGGTTGGAATCTGTGAGTTGCACAGACCCATCAAGTGTCCGGGGCTGTAAATGCAGCATCCTTAGTCACCTGGTCTGCTTCCATGTGTGAAAGTTAATATGGCTACCTCAGCAAGAACCTGGAAGGCTGAAAACAGCCGATCAAATTAACTTCTAGCATGCTTGGTTGGTTTACCTGCCGAAGTAAAAACAAACTTCTGGCCCTTCAAATGGAACCAAAAGCTCTCTATATCTCGACTATCTATATAAATATACACTCTTTTTATAGCTCACAGGCTTTGCTAAAACATGGAGCTCTGCTTCTTGAGCTGGGGAAAAAGGATCCAATGACTTTGAATACAGAGTATCCTTCTGGGTGATAAACTGCATACTCAAATCTACAAAAAATGTAATATCTGGGTCTTCAGGGAGTGTGTCCTGCACTGGGCTCACAGCAGCTGATTCCTACACCGTCAATTTAACACGTGTCCTTTCCTTTCTTTTGAATAAATGTCCACATTTTTCATTGTTAGGTTTGTACATAAATAAACTCATATTTTAAACCTTTCATTAGACAAACATTTAGTTATCTGTATATTTGCTGCGCAGAATGTCGGACCATTGACCAAAACAATATCTAACTTTGTCTAATAGCACCTTTGCATAAAAGCTACAGCTCTGATATATCGGGGTGAACCCTTCATTACTGGGTCCAGCTTGCATAAATATATTACAATGGCTTGTTTTCTATCACACTGTTTGTGTAAGAACTCCAGTTTCATGTTTCAAAAGACAACTTTTTCCTGGCAATATTATAATAAATGATAACAATACCCTGCGGTCATGGAGAGATGCCCATAAATCCAAAATATTCTTCTGCTTATACCACTGCACTTACAAGAAAAAGGGGCACATCATTTCACAATCCACATATTCTGCTTTGGATTTCAAAAATAAAAATAAATAAAAGGACCAAGAATCTGTATGATGGACCAGAAAGCATCAAAAACTAAAAAACAACTTGCTGCAGGTGGCATCTATCCTAACAGGGTGTGTGGACTTGATGTGATGGGTCTGTTATATTTAAATTTTATCTATTATTACTCTTACATCATGGACCGCACATCAAATTATTATCAAAAACCTTACAATATCATTTTTGTAGAAGAACTTCTTATGTATCCCATCCATCTTGGCTTTGTTAAATATTATGGCAGCTTTATTCAAAATAACAACCTCATCTTAATCTTTTTTTTTCTCTCAATAAGGGCTTATTGTATAAATGTAAAATTACAAAATTGCTATCTTAATCTAAACTAATCCCATTTTTACAAATTTCCCCAATAACCTGGATTTCATTTCCAACCAAAGGTTGTCTAAACCAGTTTCAATATATCTATATAATTGTTAAACTCATATTAGAAATGAATACTCATTATTACTTAATTTTACTTAATTTCCCTTTTTTAAATGCACTGTTTCAACTATCAAAGGATATTCAATTTGTGTAATACACGGTTAAATGTAACCTTCATTTTACCATGTTTGGAAAACAGATTCAAAATAATTGTGATCACATTGTTTACCATTAGATTCGTTAACCCGGCACATTTTGTTATAAATGTTTTGTCTAAAAAACTGGAATTGGCATGGTGTCCTTCCAGCTTATCACTGACCACATTCTTTCAGGAGAGCACAAAGGAGGGGGTCACGTCTGCGTACATGACACACACAAGCAATAGAACTAAAGGTCCCAGCATTCGCACACACATACACCAATATCTCTCTGAAATCGCTTACATTTTTCCCATTTGTGCACAACACATGCATATCATTCTCTCACTTTCTTTTAACGCTCATTAATATTTTCCTGTCTAAATTCTACTTTCTTTATTTTGTTCAGATATCTTTTATATCTAGCTTCTATGATCAGACGGTCAGCCAGAGTACTCATCCCATCTTCTCTCTCTGACAACATATAAAGTATTCTGTTTTACCTCTCATTTCTCTGTTTCTGACTCTAATAGTTATAGTGCCTGACTCCAAATTCATCCCACAACTTAACATGAAAATGCCCCTTTCTGTCTAGTGTTAATGTCACCCTTGATCCATCCTGCTCACATAGTTAGCTGTTTCTCTAGCTGTTTACTCTGCATGATTCTTAGTCCCTGTGGACTTTGGTAACCCAGTTACCCAATGTGGATCACTGTCCACTTTAACCATTAATCTAGGGGCTCAGTATAGGCGGAACCGCACCTTTGGTTCATATGTAGCGCTCCTCTTGCGCTGGGCATTTTTGAGGGTCTCTTACCCTTCATTCCCTTACTTAATTCAATGCCCATAATGACTGGCCAGTCTTCTCTCTTCTCTAGGTGTGCCTATACCCTCTTGCCTCTAAACTACTTTATCTAGCAGATTTACTACATATACCTGTGAACAGCACTATTCTTCCCTTTTTTATCTATAACACTCCGATGGACAGTAGACAGGGACAACATAACATATAACCACCAATCAATACAGTTCGATTAAGGGGAGTAAAATAGGTACCCTTTGTCCCGAAAATGCCTTACCGATCAAGGAAGTCTGATAACTCAAATGTAAGCAAAAGGCTTACCTCAGCCGGCTGATTATCAGAAATTCCCGGATCGTCTCAAGCTCCTCGTTTCGGATACTCAGGGTCACCTGGAATCCCCTCCTAAGGCAAAGCTCGCCATGCTGACTCGGTTGAATTGATGATAGGCAACTCCTATCCTCATATTGATTAGTGGTTCCAAATTAATAATAACTACTGCAGTAGGGAACAGACACAAAAGATACGCTCAGCATCTTTCCAAATTACTGTTCTGCTTTATTATGACGCAATTGAAGGTTTTTATGCACATGATTACGTAGGTATCACATTAATATTACAATTGTACGTTCATGGTAACAAGGGGCGTTACATAGGCAGGCTTATTCTAATCAGGACTCAAAAGAATGTAAACATTTACTGAAAATATTATTAGTGCCGTGTGCACAGTGAGGGCAGTGTGCAATACATACAAAATACAATACAATTATATACAGAACTTACAAATTTCCATTACACTACCTAGACCTGTTGGTCATTAAGCTTTTTTGACCTGTATGGCGTATGCCATTTCAGGCCATTAAACTCTGGTAAGCCTTCATACTCTTCTGGTGATGGTCCTGGCACCGATTTCAACTTTCCGTGCACTTTCGGTTATCCCACGGTCTACTTACTTGCCAGATTGGGCTTAATCATCCCCCTGTGCGTTTGGGAGGCATTCGCCTATCATCGTTTATGCACTATCATCACAGACTTTTTTTGATCCTTTTCACCTATTTGATATGGACTATTATATCTTTTGAAATTGTTTGAGGTGTTATATGCACATAAGTGTTATTGCTTTTTATATATATACCAGTCACTGTTATATTTGTTTATTTGGTGCACTACAGTCTCACTTAGGTTTGTAGCTTCCTATTTCCCCAGCGCCCACCCAGGGAACATTTATTGCGTGTGTGACTCATTAACAAGATGGGTCTTGCACTCTCACATATGGTTGGAATATATTATATTGTGATATACAGACCATGTAATGTATGACATATGTATCCAAAATGATTATGAATGGTATTGTTCTTATTCATAGATGATGTGTTGTGTGGTCTTCATAAGCCCTGATGAAGCAGTGATGAAACGCGTCGGCACGTGAGGACCCACTTACCAGTGCTCATTATCTCATTATATAAACCCACGCAGGAAACTGCTTTTGTACTCTATTTCTTTTATTATAGATGTTTATGTGGACACCAATGCTCTTTTAATATTTTGACTAAAAAAAATATATAATGTTTTAACATATTTTTAAGAGTTACTCCTTTTTTGTGGCCTGCACAGTTCATTTTTCTTTTAAAAAAAAATGTTCTCTATTTTATACATTACGTATAATGGCTATGAATGTCACTTCAACTATTCTAAAGAAGAAGAAATTAAGAAATGAAGAAATAAAGACCCGACAGAGATTCTAATCAATTACGTGCAAATTACAACCAAAATTTTCAAATGTAAGGAAGCACACATATGCCATTGAGGGAAACCATCCCAGATCTTTCTTCAGGATCTGCAGGGGGTGCTTGGGTTTTTACTTTAGTCAATTTTCTTCCCATATGGATTCTACTTTCATAACAATTGGGGAAGGGATAGAACCTTCAGCTTTTTATTGTTGTCTTTGTCTCTATTGGAGAGCTACCACTGGATTTCCTGTGTAAGAGAAGACAGGAAGTGATTGGAAATCACAATACATGTGAAGCACTACTCTAAATATAACAAAGTGTTTGGGTTCTACAAGCACCTACATTGACAGAGCTTAAAGTGTATTTCAACAATAAGGGTGTACTTAGCATTGCAATTTACCCAGTGAAAGTGCAAATGCATTAGTTCTGTGTGAATGGGGCAGAAAGGCAAATTTCATATGCTCATTGATTGTTTTTCCTTTATTTAAAACAGAAAATATTGCATTTGACCAATAGGAATGTTGATGATGATGTTATTCACTTTAACCAATTGCCGACCGGGCCATAGCCGAATGATGGCTACAGCACAGTCGGCTTATTCTGAGAGGGCGCACAATGACGTCCTCCCAGAATCGTACTTCCCACACGCCCCCTGGGGCACACCTAGGAATGCCGGGGTAAAGGGCCAATGACAGCGGCCCTTTACCACGGGATCGCTCCATCCAATGACAGAGTGATCACTTGTCAACAAACTGGTTCATGTCTGATTGAGCTCTCTCCTGCACGCTGTACACACCGATCGGTACAGCATGTGAGGAGAGGAGGAAGACCACACCAGCACCCATCCGTGCCTCATCCATGTCTGATCTGTGCCCATATGTGCCTCATTCATGCCTCATCTATGCCCCCATTCATGCCCATATGTGCCTCATTCATGCCTCATCTGTGCCCCATTCATGCCTCATCTGTGCCTCATCTGTGCCTAATTCATGCCCATCTGTGCCCCATTCATGCCCATCTGTGCTGCATTAATGCCCATATGTGCCTCATCCCTGCCTCATCCGTGCCACATCCATGCCTCATCCGTGCCACATCAATACCTCATCCGTGCCACATCAATGCCCCATCCATGCCACATCAGTGCTCATCTGTGCCTCATCCATGCCTATCTGTGCCACATCCATGCCTCATCCGTGCCTCATCTGGACTCATCCGTGCCTCATCCATGGGTATTCATGCCACATCCATGCCTCATTCGTGCTCATCTGTGCCACATCAGTGCTCATCCATGCCACATCAGTGCCCTACAGTGCCTCACAAAAGTGTAAATGGTAGTCAGCAAATTTGATTTGTAATTTTATGTCCCTAGAGCACCTGACGGTGCTCCCTGAATGTTGGGCGTCTGTATGGGGCCAGACTCTGTAAAAGTCTCACATGTGGTATCGCCATACTTAAGAGGAGTAGCAGAATGTGTTTTGGGGTGTAGTTGCAAGTATGCATATGCTGTGTGTGAGAAATAACCTGTTAATATGAAAATTTTGTGGAAAAAAAATCTTCATTTTGCAAAGAATTGTGGGAAAAAATTACAATTTCAAAAAAACTCACTATGCCTCTTACTAAATACCTAGGAATGTCTACTTTTCAAAAAGAGGTCATTTGGAGGGTATTTGTACTTTCCTGGCTTGTTAGTGTCTCAAGAAATGAAATGAAATACTTATTTGGGTTGTTTTTACCAAATATATGTAGCAGTATAATTTTTGGCCAAAATGTATAAAGAAAAATTTACTAATTTGCTAAATTTTATAACCGAAACAAAGAAAAATGCATTTGTTAACAAAATTTTCCATCTTTTTTCAGGCAAAAAAAAAACCCCAGTGGTGATTAACCGGTTCAATACAGGGCATTTTCACCCCCTTCCTTCCCAGACCAATTTTTAGTTTTCAGCGCTGTCGCACTTTAAACGCCAATTGCGCGGTCGTGCGACGTCGTACCCAAACAAAATTAACGTCCTTTTTTCCCCATAAATAGAGCTTTCTTTTGGTGGTATTTGATCACCTCTGTCTTTTTTATTTTTTGTGCTATTAACAAAAGAAGAGCGACAATTTTGAAAAAAACACAATATTTTTTACTTTTTGCTATAATAAATATCCCAATTTTTTTTAAAAAACAATTTTTTTCCTCAGTTTCGGCCGATACGTATTCTTCTACATATTTTTGGTAAAAAAAATCTCAATAAGCGTATATTGATTGGTTTGCGCAAAAATTATAGCGTCTACAAAATACGGGATAGATTTATGGCATTTTAAAAAAAAATAATTTATTTTTTTTTTTTACTAGTAATAGCGGCGATCGTGATTTTTTTTCATGACTGCGACATTATGGCGAACACATCGGACACTTTTGACACATTTTTGGGACCATTCACATTTATACAGCGATCAATGCTATAAAATTGCATTGATTACTGTATAAATGTGACAGGCAGGGAAGGGGTTAACCACTAGGGGGACACAAGGGGTTAATTATGTTTCCTAAGGGAGTGATTCTAACTGTAGGGGGCGGGGACGTACAAGGGGAGGAGACCGATCAGTGTTCCGCTGTACTGGGAACACAGATCGGTCTCCTCTCAACTGACAGGACGTGGATCTGTGTGTTTACACACACAGATCCACGGTCCGGCCCGGTTAATGGGCAATCGCGGGTGCCCGGCGGACATCGCGCCCGCCAGGCACACGCACCTAGACGGCCGGGAAGCCCAGGACGTCATATGACGTCCACCCAGGATGGGAGATCCCATCTGTGGACGTCATTTGATAATGGCCGGGTACTGAAGTGGTTAAATACCACCAAAAGAAAGCTCTATTTGTGTGAAAAAAAGGACAACAATTTCATATAGGAACAGTGTTGCATGACTTAGTAATTGTCTTTCAAAATGCAAGAGCACTGAAAGATAAAAATTGGCCTGGTTAGGAGGAGGGCACTCTGTACAACTGGAGGAAAAGAGATCTAATCTCCAAAGGCTTCTTCACAGTAAGAGCTGTGAACATGTGGAATAGACTCCCTCAAGAGATGGTTCTGGCCAGCTCAGTAGATTGTTTTAAGAAAGGCCTGGATTCTTTACTAAATGCACATAATATAACTGCATACTAAGTATAGGTAAAGTCGATCCAGGGAAGATCTGATTGCTTCTTTGGGAGATCGGGAAGAATTATTTTTACCCTGCTGGAGCAAATTGCATCATGCTTTATTGGGGTTTTTTGCCTTCCTCTGGATCAGCTGTGGGTGTTGGATAATGTATATGGAAGTTTAAAAAAAAAAAAATTCTGTGTTGGTTAAACTGGATGGACTTGTGTCTTTTTGTAACCAGATGTAACACCGGGGGTCATTTACTATAGCACTGCTGCGCTAATTAGCACAAATTACCGCTAATTAGGCCTAATCGTGACAATTAGCGCTAAAACGGTATTCACTATAGCGCTGGTAAAAAAAAATTACTCCCAAAATCAAATTTACTATAGTTCTCTGAAAGCAAATAGCGCACAAACCCTAATGCCCCGTACACATGATCGGAAATTCCACCAGCAAAGGTCCGATGTGAGCTTTTGGTCGGAAATGCCGATCATGTGTGTGCTCCATCGGACTTTTGCTGACGGAATTACCGCCAGCAAAAGATTGAGAGCAGGTTCTCTATTTTTCGGTCGAAAAAAAGTTCCGATGGGAAATTCCGATTGTCTGTACCAAATCCGAAAATTCCTACGCATGTTCGGAAACAATTCATCGCATGCTCAAAAGCATTGAACTTAATTTTCTTGGCTCGTCATAGTGTTGTATGTCACCACGTTCTTGACGGTCGAAAGTTCAGAGAACTTTTGTGTGACCGTGTGTATGCAAGCCAAGCTTCAGCGGAATTCCGTCAGAAAGACCATCCAGGATTTTTCCGACAGAAATTCCGCTCGTATGTACGGGGCATTACTCTGCTAAAACCTGGAGTAGTGCACATGGAAATAATGTTTAGAGCATGATATAATTACCTAAATGGTACTGAAATATGCGGTATATTGTTTAAAGATAATCTGCTTTTAAACTGTGTGAACAAATAATTTCTACACTGAAATATCTTTAAAAGTCTGAGAAGAGATAAATTCCCTGTCTCTGTACAACTAGGTGCCAACACAACTGAGCATGCTCAGACCTGCAATATACTCTAATTTTAGCTCCCATGGCCTTACAGGGCACTATAGTAAATACCAAAATGAGCGCTGGGTTAAAGAGCATTTTTTGGGAGTGAAAATGAGTTATGTAGCCCAATGCAAGTTTCAGCAATTGATTCTAATGGTATGATTTTAACTTCCCCAGATAAATACTTTTCTTGTTGAGATAAAAATGGAAAATGTATTATCAAATACCGTAGTTTTCCTTTCCTGATGGACTCCATGGCAATCTGCGTGTGGGTTAACCCTGCCTCCTCTCCAATGCTATAGGACCCCACTCCCATAAATTTGAGCTCACAGCCAGAGACTGCGTTCCGTATTTAGGCAACTCTTGACCAATGAGTGGGAATTCCGTCTGCCATGGAGTCCACCAGGAAAGGAAAATTACGGTAAGTATTTGATAACAAATTTTCCGTTTTCCTGACAGACTCCATGGCAGTCTACGTGTGGGAATTAACTAGCCAAATCACACAGTTGGGTACGCTGATCAAAAAGAAATTTAATTTGCCCCATTCTTAAACCAATGTTCATGATAGGGAAGAAGGTTCTATGCAATATTGTGACACAAAGGTAATAATGGAGGCCCACGAGGACACTTTGCAGATGACATCTGGAGCCACATGCCAGGCTGCTGCCCAGGAAGCCTCCATGCCCCCATTGGAATGAGCCATCGCCGCCTCTGGAGGAACCAAGCCTTTAGCCCTATAAGCCTGCTGGATGGATTGGACTATCCAGGCCGTGATCGTTCTAGTCGAAGCTCGCTTCCCTTTGTTATTGCCAGAGTGCAGGATAAACAGATAGTCAGAATATCTAATGGAGGAAGTAACTTGCAGGTATTCCTTCAGTATTTCCCCTACATCCAGAGGGTGAGCTTCAGTGGACCCTGGGGCCCTGAATGTAGGTAGGACAATTTTGTGGTTCTCATGGAACACCAATGTAACTTTCGGGTTTGAGCCGAGCATAGGGTCCGGGAAGAAAGTCAGAAATGGTTCTTTATGACCTAAGGACCCGATCTCAGAGACCCTTTTGGCCGAAGTAATGGCAACTAGGAAGGCGACTCTTGCAGAAAGGTCTTTGATGGAAAGCGGAGCGGATCCCGCGGTACTGAGTCCAGTCAGTGATTCAAGAGGAAGATACCACTTGGGGAATCTTGGCTTTTTTTCTGGGTCCTGAGTCTTGCCGCCCTACAGAAGAACTGCCGGATTGGGGGGTGAATGGCCCATGATGCTCTGGAGAAGGCCCACAGGGCTGAGACTTGGACCCTGAGGGAGCTGATGGATAGAGACAGATCTAGGCCAGATTGGAGGAAGCCCAGGATATCTTGGATTCCCGGGTCTCTGAACGAACTACCCATAGAGGATGAAAATTTAACAAACTTGGCCCATATTCTTCCGTAGACTTTATTTGTGCTTGCCTTTCTCGAGCTCATGAGAATGGAAATCACTCTTGACATGCACCCGAGAATTTCCAGCCTCTCCCTCTCAAGAACCAGACCATCAGTCCCAGTAATGCCGGGCAAGGGTGCAGAACTGCCCCCTGAGAAAGAAGGTCTGGCCTGAGAGGAAGAGGAACCGGGTCCCAGAAGCTGAGCTGCGTCAGGGGAGGAAACCATGGCCTTTTCGGCCAGTAAGGCACTATCACCACCACCTTGACCGCTTTCGCTTGGAGCCTCTGCAAAAACCTGAGGATGATCTGAAATGGGAAAAAAAAGTCATATGCCCTGCTGAAACTCCACCAATCTGTCAGGGCATCTATCCCGAAGGCCTAGCTGCAACAGCCCGAGTATAATACTTACTGATCTTATAGTTGCAGGGGAATGCAAATAGGTCTTCTTCGGGATCAACTCCCAAGGACAGGATCCACTCGAACGTCTCCACATGAAGGGACCACTCGTTGATTTTCTAGGCTCATGACATGATGGGTTCGACTTCTTGGAGCAAGGTGGAGCTCCGAGTGCCCCCTTGTCTCTTCACATAGGAGACCACTGTGGTGTTGTCCATTTTCAGTAAAACTGATTCCCCTCCCAAGAGATGACTGAAGGCTTGAAGGGCACACCAGGCTGCCCGTAATTCCAGGACATTCGAGCCCGGGTTGTGGAAACGAGCATCCCACCTGCCTTGTGCAAGTTCTGACCTGCAAAGGGCTCCCCATCCAGCACCGCTGGCATCGGTCGTGACCGTGACCCATGAGACGGGGGCGATAGAGTGGCATGTGAGCAGATTCCTGCGCTGAAGCCACCAGAAGAGGCTGTTCCTCATTACTGCTGTTATGCGAATAGATTGGTTGGTGTCTCCTGGAAAGGGCTTAGCCTCCACTGAGACCATTTGACCATGGGGGTCGTAGAGACCATTGTGCCAATAATTTTTAGGCACTGTGAGGTCCCCAGGCGTGAGGAGCACAGAGCCCATGATATTCTTTTTCGTATGACTGGGATCTTCTCCACTGGGAGAGATGGTACTTTCCACAGTGTCGATCTGGGCCCCAGGTATACCAAGCGCTGAACTGGTTCCAGATGGCTTTTCTCTAAGTTTAGGAGCCAACCAAATTCGAACAGTGTGGTGATAACCTGCAAGAGGCCCGACTTCCTGCCCATGGCCCGGGCTATAGCACTATGCAGCCTGTTGCCAAACAATGAGGGCCCTTCAAAAGGATGAGAATGAGGTGCATTCATGCATGAGACGTCATTTCAACAGTCTCCCTAGGGGTATCCCCACATGCCTAAACGACCATACTAGCGATAGTTGGTCAACATTCAGGGTGAGTGTACATCTATGTGGGGCACCCAGTCTGAACACCATTGCACAAGAGATGTCAATTTAAGCACGAGCACATTGTTTCATCACCTAATGGGACTTTATTCATTTTTTGTGTGTTCTGCATGTTAACATGAATGTGATCAACCCTAAGCGCAGCAAACTGTTTTTATATTCCCCCAGCAATAGCTTGCTGTGGCCACGATCTGGAAGGAAGGCGGCGCCCTGGAACGCAAAAGCGCTCCAGGCGCCATGAAGGGAAGAAACAGGGCCAGGGGAAGGAAAGGGGGGCATAAGGCAAAGGGATGGTTGCAGAAACATTTAAACAACATTGCCATGGAGAACAACAAACAGAAGACTCCTGACCTTGCCAGCCGTGACGAACGATTCCTCCTAGGCATACACAGGCTGCCCCCACCACCACTGGGGCATACATGCCTGAAGCCGCTCACCCGCCCGTGGCTGGGCCCTGGGCTCTTAACACTGCTATGTTGGTATGCCTGACGCCAGTCCGCTCAAGACTCCTTTATCCGGTTTGGACGTGAGGAAACGTAAGTGCATAATGATGTAGGTCCAAAGAGGAGGACAAAAAAGGAATGCAGTCTCTGGCTGTGTGCTCAAATTTATGGGAGTGGGGTCCTATAGCATTGGAGAGGAGGTGGGGTCAACCGACACGTAGACCGCCCTGAGCTGGTGTAAGAAGATGGAGGGGTGTTTGTGTCTTCCACCCTTAGCTGGTCTGCTGAGGCTGCACTGTACGGCACTGGTGAGCACTGATTGGCACTGGTGAGCACTGATTGGCACTGGTGAGCCTGCACTGGTGAGCACTGATTGGCATCAATGACACAATCCCTGTTGTGTTCCTGCTGGAGCAGACTTATGCACAGGGCACTGGAGGCAGAGTAGCAGGAGGAAGAGGAGAACCTTTTCTCTCAAGGCCCACTTTATCTAGACACCATCATTCCTATGTCATAGAACACACAGGAGGAGAGAGGGGAGGAGGATGAGGAGGAGGATTCTGGCACTTTCATAGGCTTTGAAGAAGAGGAAGACATCTGTCAATCCATAAGCGATGGCTTTCCAACCCCAGGACCCTTGGGAGTAGTACGTGGCTGGGAGGAGGAAGTTCCAGATGCTGTCATCCTGAGTGACCCCGAGGAGTCTGCTTCTCAAGACTCAGCAACTTTGAGGTGCATGGGCAACCTCATGCTTCAAAGCCTGCGAAAGGACCCAAGAATACGTGGCATAAAGGAGAAGGATGATTACTGGTTGGCAACCCTCCTTGACCACCGTTATAAGGGAAAGGTCTCAGAACTCATCCGGTCCCCACAGAGAGTGCAGAAGGTAAAGTCTCTTGAGGACACGTTAAAGAGGATTTTATTGAACGTTTTCCTGACTCCAGTAGGTTACAGTGTGGTGGAAAACATAGTTTTGAGTCTTCTGTTGGTCAAGAGAGGAGCCCTGGAGAAGGCGTCCGCCTAAGTGAGGCATTTCGGAATTTTTTTAGTCCTCGCCGCCCAGGGCTGTCAGCTTCCACATGCCATCGGCAGTGTCTGCATCACATGGTGGATGATTACCTCGGGGCCAAAACAGAGATGGAGATCTTTCCAGCTGACGATCCACTGACTTACTGGGTCATGAGAATAGACCACTGGCCAAAACTTGCCCAGTATGCTATTGAGTTGTTGGGCTGCCCTGCATCCAGCGTGCTTTAGAATGGGCATTCAGTGCTGCAGGAGGTTTCGTTACTGATCATAGAACGCGTCTGTCCACAGACTCCGTGGACCGTTTGACTTTTATTAAAATGAATCAGTCCTGGATTACCAGCTATGAAGCCCCTGATGCCGATGTCACTGATGAAGTCTTTTTTGATGTGGAATCTCTGCAGGACTTCAAGGCTGTCTTGATTTGAGGGTGTTCAATCATTTCATCTGGAACAATGTTTTTGGTATAGGTTTCATGGGCACAATTAACACCCAAAGACCATTTTTTCTGCACCTGTTTGATAGGTGCATATCATTGCAATTTTTTACAGCAAGGCCAATTCGTGCTTTCATCAAGAGTACCTTTATAGGGTTACAGTGGGAAGGCACCACCGACACCCAAAGACCAATTTTTCTGCACCTGTTTGATAGGTGCATATCATTGCAATTTTTTACAGCAAGGCCAATTCGTGCTTTCATCAAGATTACCTCTATAGGGTTACAGTGGGAAGGCGCCACCGACACCCAAAGACCAATTTTTACGCACATGTTACTTCTATCCAAAGTCAAAGTGACACCAGAATGTATCCAAAAATCTCTAATCTTGTTCCCAGTGTGCTACATTGTGGCCTTATCATTCACACTGGCTCCCCAGCTGTTGCAGAGCAAAATGAAGGCAGCTTGCAGGAAAAATGTCATTTTTTTTGGCTTTATTATTATTATTAATATTATATGAGATTTATATAGCGCCAACAGTTTACGCAGAGCTTTATAATGTATAAGGGGGACAACACAATTATAGTACAGTTTAATACAAAAGGTACAGGAGGGCCCTGCTCGTAGAGCTAAATGCAATTATTACTGCAGCAAATTCTAGACATGGTACCTATCTGCCACTTTACAGGTAGACTAAGGGGACCCCCCAGGGACTATATTGTAAGGATTTTTTTTATTTTTATGCTTTCACTTTAAAAATAAAAAAATCAATACTCATTTAAAAATGATGTTTTTTACAAACTTTTTTTTTTTATTGATACATGTCCCCCAGGGCAGGACCTGGACCCCTATAACCATTGTATGCCCAATTACTTGCATATAAGCCTTCAAAATGGGCACTTTTGATTTTTGACGTTCGGGTCCCATTGACTTTAATGGGGTTCGTTATTCAGGTCCAAACTTTCACGGAGTTCCGAAGTTCTGGTGCGAACTGAACAGGGGTCTGTTCGGCCCATATGTACTAACAATACAGTCATGGTTGTTATACCCATCCTTTTCCTGTGTGAAGACTGAGGAGAAGAAAGCATTTAGTACAGCTGCCTTCTCCTTGTCATCTGTATCCATCTTCCCTTCTTTCCTAACTTCTTGTTCTGCCTACTTTATTATGAGTTAGCATTGTTTCCAGTTCTCTTTGTGGACTACATTACCCCTGCTATGTTATGGAGATAAGAAGAGGAAGAGGAGTTCTGTAATCCTAAAGTACTTCTTATCCTATTATGGTAAGGCTGCTCCTCCATAAATACAGTACGGTGAGTAAGCAGTATCATTGTGTTATTGGCTGGATCAGCAAGCAAAAGTTTATAAAAGAAAGAAAACAAATGCAGCCACCTTCTGGTAAGCTGCAATATATTACATTTTCATTCTTGGGTTTTAGACACACTTTAGATTTGTAATCTCCCATATCCCTGCACAAAGCTGATAACATTACTTTTTCTTTTGCTGCATGGTTGTTCTGTTGACTACCAAGGTCATTCGTAATAGGAAATTTAAAATAGCGTCCAGTGGGATGTCACGCCAGAGAACATATGTTAAACTATTATATATTTAAAAGTTAATAGGTGCATAACATCGCAAATAAGGCCAAACGTTATCACGAGAAACTAAGCGGTTTTGCCACTCTCAGCTGCATTTTGAGGTATACAGATGGAGCACTGCAATGGCTTTTATAATAAACATCAGCGTTTTCCAAATAGCACACTACCCAGATAAAAAGCGCTGATTCTCTGGTGCCTGTTATTGTTCAGTGTAATGATGATTTATGAATCTGGATGTATGCATCTTGATTACTACAAACCGCTGCAACCAAGTGCAACATAGAAAACCAGATAAAATACTTTGATTAGGACACTGGAGAACTGTAATTTTGTTACGTCTTTGATAACAGCACTTGAACTTGTCTCTGTGCCATTTACTGGAAATAGAAAAATAAACACAATGCCCACACAAAATTGGGCTAAATAGCAGAAATCTGATCAGGCCCCTGTCTGGCTTATGCCATTAAACAGAAACTACAAAGGGTTGGGGTCTTTTTTAAGCTGCTAAGTTTTTAAACTGGTGTGTGTTTAGCATATGGTATATTTATATTCAATGTAAAAGTAAAATTTAGTTTTAATATAGTTTTGGAAAGAATTGAAAAGGTTGGAAAATCCTAATATCTGTTTAAAAAGTTCAGGGAAATCTCCCCAGCAGGACACCAACAGCAAAATATAAATTAAAATGGGTTTTAACCCTTCCCACTCTATCATAAACTGAAAAAAAGCCTGGGCTATACATGCAATTGAATGCATCTTGGCATTCCTTGTGCAGTATGCAGATGTTGTTCTCTTTCAGATTTGCTGTCCCTGGTTAAATCATATGACAGTACCATACAGAGAAGGGGAGAGTTGGATAAGTCAATCCTCTCGCTCATTCATTTGGGTGTGTAAATATCATACTGAGATTATAATAAACAGGCTTTTTTCAAATGTGGTAAAAAGAAACATGAAAATATGTCAAAAGGAGCCAAAATTTCCAGCTGCTGGTGGAAAATGATAATGCATATTATTAATATGAGGGAAAGGAAAAGGGAAAGAAAGAGCAAAGACTATGGGGGAAATTCAATAAAGCTGTTGTGCCACTGTTCTGGCGTTAATCCCTCTTTGAATGCACTGTGCCAAATTCACAAAGCATCTGTGATACTTTTGGTTCTAAAAGTGACTTATGCACCAAATTCAGGTAGTTCTAAAATGTGCCACTTTTACCTTGTGGTGCATGGAATGCACTAAATTCAATATACAATCCCAACAGTTCGTATCTTACGAAAATGGAGCTAATTGAGACCAACTCTCTTTTGGCGTAGAGAGAGAAAGTGGCGCAGAAAAATTTTGTGAAATCTCTCATGTGCATTCTAAAAGTGGTGCACCATGCCCCAAATTCAAATATTATTTATAGACAGGTACATGAATCTGGTGCATGCTGCACCACTTTTAGAACATGAGAAACACTTTTGCAAAAATCTGTCTGCAGCAGTCTTTATTAATTCCCATGTATGTACATATCCATTAGGCCCCTTTAACACAGGTACATTCCATTTTGTCTCAGCATCCTAGATGATCTTCTGCTGAGTCAGATCAGAACAGGAAAGGAAAGACTATGTCCATAACCATTAGGTCCCTCTCCCACAGAGAAGAGAGTGAGATAAGCCAATGCTCAGACTCATTCACTATCATTTCTACCTACTGAACTTGTAAACACTAGGCTTTTTTTTCAAGGGAAGGTCAAACAAAACTAGAAAACATGTCAACAGCTCAAGCTGCTGGTTAAAAAAGAGAACACATAATATTCGTATGAGGGAAAGGAAAGCAAAGGAAAAGAAAAAGGAGGAAGAATGACTATGTACAAATCCATAGGCCCCTTTCACATGGGCACCCTCCATTCTGTCTCAGCATAAGATTCTAGACTGATTCTCTGCAAAGTCAGATCAGAATGGCAGATGAAACAAAAGTATTGGGACACCTGCCTTTACATGCACATGAACTTTAATGGCACTTCAGTCTTAGTCCGTAGGTTCCAATATTGAGTTCTCCCACCCTTTGCAGCTATAACAGCTTCAAATCTTCTGGTAAGGCTGTCCACAAGGTTTAGGAGTCTGTCTATGGGAATGTTTGACCATTCTTCCACAAGCGCATTTGTGAGGTCAGGCACTGATGTGGACAAGAAGGCCTAGCTCGCAGTTTCCACTCTAATTCACCCCATTCATTGGGTTAAGGTCAGGACTCTGTGCAGGCCAGTCAAATTCCTCCACCCCAGACTCGCTCAACCATGTCTTTATGGACCTTGCTTTGTTCACTGGTCCAAATCATTTGGCGGAGGCGGGGATTATGGTGTGAAAGAGTATATTTTTTTACTTAAAATATATTTGATAAACAGCAGGCCAATTATTGTCTGGTATGAAAAATTGCAAATACCAATATTTTTTCTTTTTACAGAGTCTCTGCTTTCAGGAAGATATATAATGTTTTGAGGATTTTATGTAACGTTGAAACTTTAAATGTGCATTTAACATGGGTGCAAAAAAGAAAAAAAAAAGGCTCCGGCAACAACAAGGTTAAATGCTTGTTTAGCCATGAAATAGCTCAACTTGATAAATCTAAATTGAAAGTTCAGGAATTACCTGCTAGCTACCGTACTGTAGTCCCCATGCTAAGAAGGAAACAAACCTTTTCTGATGCATGGTTGACTCCATCATTGATCCAAGGACGGGCAAATCTCTCATGGCTAAGTATTGTTAGAGAGATTGCTGTCCATGTTTGGCAACTTTTTTTCCTCTAATGTGGGTGAACAAATGGATGAAACAATTTCCCCAGAGGTATATACATAGTAAAAATAACTTAAATTGTATGGCTTTTAATTAATATTGTCACATTCTTTTGTCTGTGTTTTAAAGGGTTAAAAGGCTTGAATAACACTAAGCAATCTGTAATGTACATTTTCCTTCATTAATGCATATCTAATCCAAAGCACCTCGAAGTGAGAAGTGTGTGCTATTTTGGTGACAGTCCAGACTCTTTCCAAGTGATCAAAAAATGTGCACAGTGGGGAAATTCTAATGAATTCAGTCAATCAGTCTCATGCATTTTCATGCTGACTCTTGTACTGAAATAACTGAATTTTAATAACTGAAAGTCACATCTTGGTTTAAACAGCCAATGCAAGTTTGTTATTTCAAATATCTTGGAGTAAATGAAATCTTCATTAAATATACCCTTATGACACATTATATCCTAATTACATTCAACAGGGTGTAATGAAACAATATAAATCGTTAGCTGTAAATGAGTTTTTGTAGTAATTCTATGAACATAAAGTGCTTCTAAAATGACATTACATACAGTATAAGTTTATTAGGGTTAGCATAAAAACTGGTGACATTTTTTTCATCCTTCCGCTTTCAAATTTTCTCATTACTAGTGTGTTGGTATATGTTGGTAAATTGGCTCAGTGCAAGTAGTGCTGATTCACATGTGATAAGTACTGAATCTTCAAACGTTAGCAAACGTTGTAAATGCGTAACTTAAAAGCTTATTTCACACACAAGTCTGCAAGATTTTAGCTCTTTCAGACAAGGCATGGTGGCGCACTCCTGTACAAACATCTGTCAACATTTTAATTTGGAATGATGACTGCAGGTTCAGCAGATATAATAGGGGAAACTTGGCAATGTCCTCTTCATTGATTTCTATGCTCACTGAAACCAAAATTACTCAATAATGAGCCCTTCCAGGTTCATGTTAAATGTCTCCAGTATTCAGATCTCCGATGTCTCAAAAAGGCAGAGTTGTTCGCAGCTTATGGGGATACATAAGGGGATTAAAGTTTACTACCCAGGAATGACCATCCAGCAATTTTCATCTGGGTATCCTTTGGGTCTTTCAGGAGCCAAAACCAGTGGCGGCCCATAATGCAGGAGGCAGGAGCCGCCCTAATGCATGCGTCCGCCCCCCTAATCTATGTGCGTGCGCCAGACGCATGGATTCCAATGGGAGTTTTTTTTTTAGAAGCAAAACCAGAGGCTCTAATAGGCTTCAAAAAGGGTAAGCTTGGGCACAGAGCACTTCCCACCCAAGCCCACCCTGTTGTGTGACAATATAGTTGTGTGACACAGGGGAAGCCGCCATGAAGCACCAGGAGGTGGAGACACCGCCCACCGCCCAGAGGAAGTGCTGCCCACGACCTAGATGGGGTAAGTGTGCGGCTGGTGACCGGGTGCATTATTTGCCGCCTCCCTCCCAAAAGATAAGAAATATGCCACCGGCCGCCACCTGGCCAAAGCGATAGTAACCAGTGTAAATTGTCACGGAGGGTGCATGTTTGCCTCCTTGTGACATAAATTTAACAAAAAAATTAAAACATGCTTCTGATTAAAACGAATATTATGGAACATGCAAAACCAGGGATAATGGGGTTGATTTACTAAAACTGGAGAGTGCAAAATCTGGTGCAGCTGTGCATGGTAGCCAATCAGCTTCTAACTTTAGCTTGTTCAATTAAGCATTGACAAAAAACTCTGGAAGCTGATTGGTTACTATGCAGAGCTGCACCAGGTTTTGCACTGTCCAGTCTTAGTAAATCCCCTTCAATACCTTTACTTTGTGTGCTCAATAATATATCTACTGTGCTGGAGCTTTAATGAACTCTTTATTGGAACAAATGAAAAATGAAAAATTGCATTGGTTGCTTGGAGGTCAAAATGTGGACCAACCCAGACAGACAGTTTACTCAGATTGAATACCAGAGAGGTAATGTAACTGTAAAAATCAAATAGCCACTCTGCACCTCAGAAAGATAAAATAACAATTGGTCAGGGTTCCGGTGCCCATTCAGCTAGAGGCCATCATATTGTTCATGGTACTATGTATCTGTATAATGTCATTCAGAATATTTTGATTGGTTAAAGATATCATTGCTGATCGAGAATGTTTTTACATCTTGGTAAACCATTAAAAAAAAATGACACTGTA
Source organism: Lithobates clamitans (assembly GCA_037952925.1). Lineage (NCBI taxonomy): Eukaryota > Metazoa > Chordata > Amphibia > Anura > Ranidae > Lithobates > Lithobates clamitans. The sequence goes on from JBBGZY010000087.1 coordinate 5,823,970, forward strand.
GCGTTTCCTAGGCATTTCTGTACTAATGTAGATCTCTAGTTTTATAGAAAAACATACTAGAGATGACTGCTGATCCACAAAAGTTAGTGAAGAATATAATAGCTTTGCAAAATTCCTGAGATTTTCCAGAGTACTTTACAGGCATGGATACTCAATAATTAATCAGGCTCCCTCAACAGTTAAAACAGCTCATACAGCTTCAGTGAGGGTCTCATCAGGAATTCCCTTCTTGCTGAAATGTCAGATATGTCAATAAAAATGCTTAATGAGCTATTCACATGTTTACCAAGGACTGTGGAGGTCACAATAAAAATAGCCACTGTAACTGGAAAAAAAATGCAGTCACTGTCAGGATAGAGTGGTATTTTTTAGAATAAATTTTATCTCCAACCATATTTATTAAAAATGACTTTTGCATTTGATCCAGCAAAAAAAATCTAAGGGCAGGATAGCTGTCCTTTTTTCTGCTTTTTGAATATGAATAACTCATATACACTTTTGACCCATATGAAAAATACCACTTTCATAGCAATCATACAATAATCTGATTGCTAGTACACAGCTTTCGAGAGCCGATCATGACAATTCATGCAAAATTATATAATGGGACAAGCACAAAAAATGTTCTTGTATGATACCAGATGGTACGATTTTCATTTAATAAGTACAATTGTTGTTCAAAAATACAATACAAATACACTACAACACATTACGTCACTTCCGAATTTTTATCCTGTTGTACGAGAATTTTTGTAACTTAAGTAAACTCTTCATTTTTGATATGAGGCTAGCATGCAAAAGAAAAAAGAAAAACAACAATCATTCGTCCGATAATCTCATTGTGTGTACCAGGCATAAGGCTGAGCCCCGTAGATGTTTATTATTGTTTACACCCATAGTTAGTTTGAGAATATTTTACTGAAAAGTGCACATAGCTCAATCAGAACTACATGCAGAAACAATGGAAACGTTGGCGTTAACATATTTAAATGTTCTAAGTGAACCCAAGTAGAAAATTCTGAGAATGGCTTAACAAAGATCTTTTTCCTATCTAAAGGGAATATATAGTGATAAGATAAAGCTTTTTTTCTTATTTTTCATAGCCAGCACTAAAAATAAAACTGTAACTTTTCATTTAATTTTAAAAAAATTGCATAGGAATCCTATGTAGTCTTCTATTCAGCCAGCAGTTAAAACTCTGGACTCCTTTTCAAATCTTTTACTTGATCTCCTTACCACCTGTTTAAAAAATCCTGTTGTTTACAGAGCTCAATAGCAGAGTCGAAAATGTGGCAACTCTAAAGTGAATGGGTCAGATTCAGCCACAGGTATGGACTGAGTAATAAATAAACAAAAAAAGATAGTCACTTCCAGCGCTGAGAGGTCTTCTATAGTAAGTCTTCTATAGTGTAGTAAGAGCAACAAGGGTATCAGTATTCCAAGACTAGATGGAGGCTGCCGTCCTCAGGTGGGGTAATCCAGTGGAAACTACAAAAATACAAAATGGAACGCACGCACACATAGTGCATTACCAATGACATTTATTGAATAATAAAATCAGTAAAATGTGGGTACTCACAAAATGCAACTCTCAATGAACCATAAAACCACACAGTCTGGAATGGTGTAGACACATGTGCTGTAACACATCACTGGAATAAAGCTGATGCAATTCAGGGGAGCACCCCCTTCCTCAGAGCTAGGCTACTCTTCCTCAGAGAAGCCTAGCTCTGCGGAAGGGGGTGTGCCCCCAAAACACGTCAGCTTTTACCCCATGATGTGTTACAGCACGTGTCTGCACCATTCCACACTGTGTGGTTTTATGGTTCTTTGAGAGTTGTATTTTATGAGTACCCACTTTTTACTGATTTTATTATTCAATAAATGTCATTGGTAATGCACAAGGTGTGTGCACTTTCCATTTTGTGTTTTTATGGACTGAGTAATAGTCAGAAAGGTATGAAAATGATCATTTTATTTTTCCTATGATCTAATAGTGCATTTCTCCGTACACCAACAGAACTACGTTACGGGTGATTTTCTAAATTTTTCTTGCTTTGTATGCAGAAATAATTGCCTTGCCCCAATAGGGTGTCCCAGGCTGCCGGTCAAAGTATAGCAGTCTTATCTGCTATTTCAATTAGAAAAAAGGAGATTTTAGTTGAGTGATACATAGAATTAATTTGCAGTCATGCTCCTCTTCCCAGTAACATGAAATAAAGCATTTTTGACACGTTAATCTTTGAAGATTGCACCAAAATGATACATTTACACTTTGTTCTTCACCTCCAATTCCATTAGTACATTATTAATAATACAAATTTATATTTTGAAGTTCAAATATTACCAAGGACAAAAGCGGAGTTTAAAAGGTGCAAACAATCAATGAAAATTGATATTACAAAAATATATATATTTTTATTAAACAAACATAATTTAGAAAAGGAAAAACAATTTAATATATAAAAAAGAACACAATAAAGCTCAGTTGTCACAATACAAACGAATGGTTGCCTCTACATTTTTCACCACAATCGTGGCTTCTTCTGGAGCTTTTGTAGGACCTTAATACATTACCACCCGTTAAGAGATCACGGTTTTAAGGAATTCTCAGTACCCATCAAGAGCTCCAATGAGGTGTCTGTGTGCCATAGGAAAGCTTGCCTTTGCAGTTGGTTTCTCAAATGTGCATTGCAATTCAAGTTGGCATGGCCTTTATTATCAATGTTGCCTCTTTCAAATTTTCATTACACGTGCACATTAAGAGATATGATTGTATATTTAATGCATATAGTGAAAAGTGTAGGCATTAAACAGGTGCAGTAAACATCATTAGTCAACTGTAAGTATAAAATAGTGGACAATTGTCAGATTAAAATCATCATAAATAGAATGTGAAATTCTGAAATATATAAATAAGTGTACTATTAACCCAACAGATTTTTACGAATTATGAAAAAAGAAATGCATGTTTTCTATCCGGACCGTCTGTCAATAAACATACATGTACTTGGATGCCTTGGGTGATCAAAGCCGATACTAGACTTCTACTATATATTGCCCTCTTTGAGCACCAGCTGGTACCATAGCAAGTATCAAAGATCCATTACATTCCCAGTTGATTGTGTAGTAGTCTAATCTAATCTAATCTAGCAACTTCCAAGACCAAACTATAAAAATCAACTCAAATTGCTTTTCTGATGTCCAGTAAAGAAGGTTGTCCCAGATCATACAACCCCAACCAATTTGTCAACAATTTGCATAAACAGTGCAATAAGAAAAATAGCAATGGACAAATCTTTGTACCTACGGCAGCCAAAATAACCCTTTTATTGAAGTTTCTAAAGTAAGCAGAACTTCCTTTAATCGACTACAGGTCACTTATGCGTGTTGCCCATCAAGGAGAAAATAGCACTCTAAAACATGTCATGATCAGCTAATGCTTGTGTCAACTCATTTCAGCACTTGCTAATAAGCCCCATGTGATTGACTAAGTAGTGAACCGCCATAGGTTAAAGTTTACTTTTATGTTATAGACATACTGTATCATAGAGAATAATCCCTTATGATCCATAAAGACATTATTTCAAACATTGAGATGTTTATTGAAGTCTATGCTTATTTAAGAGCCCTAAATTATTCTGCTTACACTCTCTGGAATTGTTTGCTCTCTTCTATTTGAAAGACACTTACAGTTGAAATATTTAAAAATAGGCTGAATATTCATCTGCAAGGCCAGGGATTTGATTAATGCAGATCCATCTGCCATGCAATGATTGCTCTTCTTCATTCTATGATATTTTATTTGGTATATTTTAACCCTGTGTATCAGAACCTTTCTATAGCCAAAGAACTCAGGGTAATTATAGATTACAAAGGCAGGAGCAAAAAAGACAAAGTAGAAAATATTGTACACATTGTGGAATGAATTGAAAAAATTAATTATTAGTTTGCAACCTTTAGTTGTTGCATTTCCCTATATGGAGAATATAAGTTGAATAACAGCACTCAAAAGGTAGACAGTTTTCATAAAGAGGAGAGCGGGGGAGATATGAGTAGTACTGGCAAATGTGTCCAGCACTGATAATCACAGAGAGGACCAACAGGTTTCTTTGTCTTTAGACACGTTAAAAATATCCACAACAGATGATGATCATGTCATGTTTTATGGGTACCTTAAAATTAGAGCTAAAGACAAAATTGTTGTTTTTTTTTTTCATTTTGGATACAGTAAGGGAGAGTTATAACCTCTGTCAGATTGTTTTGCCATCTGGGTCCCATTGGGGAGATTCCCCTTCATTTTCTATATCATAGCCACAATAGGAACAGGAATTGAAGGAATAACCTAGTAATACAAAAAAGTCTGTGCCACTATATTGCACTAAATGTAGACAATAAAGTCCATCTGCATTTACTAAAACAAAGTGTTACACACAAATCTAGAAGAAAACTGTGAACGCACTAAACTGTGATATTCACAAAAAATAAGCAATATATAAACAATGCATTTCGACATGATGTCCTCATCTGACCAAATTCAGGAACAGTCTTGGATGATGACGACATCATATCGAAATGTGTAAGGTGGGGCTAAGTGGAGTGACATCACCCTATTTTCAGCCTGCCCGCCCCCAGACTGTTATGCATTTTTTCATTAAATCTGTACAGTTTTTGTCTAAAAATACAATACAATAAATTCCATCACTTTCAATTTTTTTTTTTTTTGTACGAGAATTTTCATAACTTTAGTAACATCTTCATTTTTGATATGAGACTAGCATGCAAAAAAAAAAAGGCAATCATTTGTCCGATAATCTTATCGTGTGTACCAGGCATTAGTCAAAAAGGTGCTAACAGTCATATAACGAAGACACCTTGAGTTGTATACATACAGTGCCTTACAAAAGGATTCACCCCCCTTGGCTTTTTACATATTTTGTTACATTACAACCTTTAGTTCAATGTTTTTTATCTGAATTATATGTGATAAGTCAGAACACAATAGTCTAAGTTGGTGAAGTAAAATTAGAAAAATATATACATAAAGCTATTTTTCAGAAATAAAAAACTGATAATTGGCATGTGCGTATGTATTCACCCCCTTTGTTATGAAGCCCTTAAAAAGCTCTGGTGCAACCAATTACCTTCAGAAGTCACATAATTAGTGAAATGATGTCCACCTGTGTGCAATATAAGTGTCACATGATCTGTCATTACATATACACACCTTTTTGAAAGGCCCCAGAGGCTGCAACACCTAAGCAAGAGGCACAACTAACCAAATACTGCCACGAAGACCAAGGAACTCTCCAAACAAGTAAGGGACAATGTTGTTGAGAAGCACAAGTCAGGGTTAGGTTATAAAAAAATATCCAAATCTTTGATGATCCCTAGGAGCACCGTGAAATCTATCATAACCAAATGGAAAGAACATGGCACAACAGCAAACCTGCCAAGAGACGGCCACACACCAAAACTCACAAACCGGGCAAGGAGGGCATTAATTAGAGAGGCAGCACAGAGACCTAAGGTAACCCTGGAGGAGCTGCAGAGTTCCACAGCAGAGACTGAAGTATCTGCACATAGGACGACAATAAGCCGTACGCTCCATAGAGTTGGGCTTTATGGCAGGCTGGCCAGAAGAAAGCCATTACTTTCAGCAAAAAAACAAAATGGCACATTTTAAGTTTGTGAAAAGGCATGTGGGAGGATCCCAAAATGTATGGAGGAAGGTGCTCTGGTCTGATGAGACTAAAATTTAACTTTTTGGCCATCAAAGAAAACGCTATGTCTGGCGCAACCCCAACACATCACATCACCCAAAGAACGCCATCGCCTCAGTGAGACATGGTTGTGGCAGCATCATGCTTTGGGGATATTTTTCAGCAGTCGGGACTGGGAAACTGGTCAGAGTTGAGGGAAAGATAGATGGTGCTAAATACAGGGATATTCTTGAGCAAAACCTGTACCACTCTGTGTGTGATATGAGGCTAGGACGGAGGTTCACCTTCCAGCAGGACAATGACCCCAAACACAATGCTAAAGCAACACTTGAGTGGTTTAAGGGGAAACATGTAAATGTGTTGGAATGGCCTAGTCAAAGCACAGACCTCAATCCAATAGAAAATCTGTGGTCAGACTTAAAGATTGCTGTTCACAAGCGCAAACCATCCAACTCGAAGGAGCTGGAGCAGTTTTGCAAGGAGGAATGGGCAAAAATTCCAGTGGTAAGATTTGGCAAGCTCATAGAGACTTAGCCAAAGCAACTTGGAGCTGTGATAGCCGCAAAAGGTGGCTCCACAAAGTATTGACTTTAGGGGGGTTGAATAGTTATGAACATTGACTTTAGGGGGGTGAATAGTTATGAACATTGACTTTTTCTGTTATTTTGTCCTATTTGTTGTTTGCTTCACAATAAAAAAAAACATCTTCAAAGTTGTGGGCATGTTCTGTAAATTAAATTATGCAAATCCTCAAACAATCCATGTTAATTGCAGGTTGTGAGGCAACTAAACACAAAAAATGCAAAGGGGGTGAATACTTTTGCAAGGCACTGTACCTGCAGTAGATTTTAGTTCCCCTGCTCTACCCAAATGCTAGGCCATTGGAATCAAGCAAAGCTTCAGCAGTTACTAGTTGTGTAAAAGCTTCCCTGCTGTACATTCCTATAAGATAATGGGACACCTTACTATAACAAAAGGCCAGTAGGAATGTATGTTGGCCGAAAGAGTTGGGCAAGCTTCGACACTACCAAGAAGTTTTGGCCCTTTGTCGGTTAGGAATGACCCAACATTTGGGTGGACTAGGAGGAGTGAAAGTTGCTGCAGTTACTGTAAGTGCATGTCTGTGTCTGCTCTTTATATCTGAAAATAGCTTTTGTTGTTGTCAGCTTAATTAAACTTATGAAAATTTGGAAGGTCTCATGGCTAAATGTATATAAATTGCTAGCTTGATGTTTTGTGAAAATAGGTCAGTCTAACATCAAACATTACTATGGCAAATAAACTTACTGCACAAAAAAAGTAACTGGTCCTGGCAATAGGCGCCTCCTAAATCTTTAATGTTTATTTTTAGATTGGAAAAAAAAGCAGACATATAATGTGTAACAACTTATAATACTGATTGCAAGGACTTGTTCTCTATCTCACACTCTGCGTTACACAAAAAACAGGTCTATTTTAGGAAACATCTGTGAATTGGGAGTTTTGTTATGTGTTTAGATTCATTTGCAGTTAATTAAGGCACTTGTAATAAATGCATAAACCATTTATTAGCTAGTGATCACAGTATAGTGTCATCTATCCATGATAACATAGAGGTCTTAGTGTCTTGTGGCATTAGGAAATAGCAAACGCAAACACAAACAGACATAATAGGAAAATATCAGAAAGAGTTTAGCTTAAAATCACATTCTTTTATTCTGCTATAAGCCATGAAGCAAAATTTGCACCATTACAAACTACCTGTTCCCATCTGAAAACAAACCGATACTACCTGCCACACACACTAAAGAGAGCTGCACATACTTAAGAGACATGGTGAATCCCTTACCACTGGTTACTACTGCTTCTTACCTGGCTGCTTCAAATTGAAAAGTTCATGCACTAGACATAGCCAACAGTCCAGCTGTGTTGTGGGAAATGGTTTTATTGACACAGGATTGAGACTGCAACCCCAAGAAAGTTTAGCATTAAGCACCATGAGCAGCTATGAGGTTGTCAGAATCACCTGTGGAAGCTATGCAAAAATATCCACCACAATAAAACCTTGGCGAAGGTGCCATCACTGGACTTCTTGATGGGTATACTGCAGCTGACTGTGCCACCCAGTGTGTTGCAAGTGACCTGGGTGACTAGTGCCACCATGGACTCTGCGGGGTTCAGACTTTGCATCCCTCTCAGATGGAGGAGAAGATATGATGCAAACAAATGGCACTGAAAAGGCTATGGGCAAACAGTTAAGAGGATAGAGAGGACTGGGGAAAGGGTTTGAGAGGTTCCTGCTGCTGCAGTACAGACATGAGAAAAATTAACTGGATGGCATTAAAAGGGAATGGCTTTTTATAACAGATGCATATAGCTATTTACTGCTGTTCCTTGAATATCCTTAAATAGTTTTTGCAAATGGATTATTCACTGCTTATTGTGAGTGGGTGATAAGTGAGGCTAATGCCTTTTTGGATCTTGTCAACATTGTCATTTTTAAAGGGAGTGGGTGTAGATCAATTTATATGTATATTATCTATTTATTAGACATGCTAATAAAATTACAATTTGTGTTTCTCCACTAAAACCAATGTCCAGGTCCACAGTTTTCTTTTTTTTTTATACATAAAAGTGTAGGCGCGTGACTTTGAGTCTACTGGGTCGCAATCTATTCCTGCTCAAGGTTTTCTGAAGCCAGGCAACCCTCTTAAGACTAAAAAAGTGTTTAGCAATTCCGTTCCATAGACTGTTATGCCGCATACACACGGTCGGACTTTTTGACCGGACTTGTCCGACAGACACCGACGGACCAAATCCGGCGGACAATCCGATCATGTGTGGGCTTCACCGGACCTTCAGCGGACTTTACCAGTCACAAATCTGACGGACTCTAGATTTGGAACATGCCGGACCCAGAAACCCGCTCGTCTGTATGCTAGTCCGACGGACAAAAACCCACGCTAGGACAGCTATTGGCTACTGGCTATCAACTTCCTTATTTTAGTCCGGTGTACGTCATCACGTACAAATCCGTCGGACTTTGGTGTGATCATGTGTATGCAAGTCCGGTCATTAGAAAGTCTGTTGAAAGTCCGCCAAAAGTCAGTCGAAAGTCTGTCGAAAGTCTGTCAGACAGGCTGTCTGACTTTTGTAGCTGAAAAGTCCGACCGTGTGTACGCGGCATAAGTGCAGAGGGACGAAGGCAAGTTGCAGACTTGTTTTTAAGTCACTGAACTCTTATGTGCTGCCAGGTTGTGGGAACCCTAAGAAGTTATCTAAGCTTGCCTGGTTACAGATGATACCCTGTTTCCCAGAAATTAAGACCTAACGTGATTGTCGGTGATGGTCTTCTTTTCAGGGTAGGGCTTATTTTTGGGGAAACAGGGTAGGGCTTATTTGGGGGGTAGGGCTTATATTGCAGCCATCACCGACAATCACGCTAGGTCTTATTTTCGGGGAAACAGGGTAGTATTAAAAAGGTGGCCCAGTAATATGTGTTCACAACATCAGAGGATGTAATGTAGGAGATAAGGCTCAATTGGTTTGAAAGGTGTAACTCTGCTATATGTGACTACCTGGGACAACTGAAACTCTTCTGGAATAAAGGCATACTGTACACCTATGACAGCATGCTGGACAACTGTCTGGTCCCCTGGGCCTATGGAAAGCACATTTACTCAGATAGAGTCATCATGCACAAGCCTGGACACTGTAATGCAGTATACAGTGTCATCACACTGGATAAGAAGGGCAAACCAGTTAAAATGGAAGAAAAACTACCCTGTATGATTTTTACCTATAGGTAAGCCTATAATAAGGCTTACCTATAGGTAGGGATGAGCTTCGAATTCAGTTCGACTCGAACATCGGCTGTTCGCAAGTTCGCTGAACAGCGAACAATTTGGGGTGTTCGCGGCAAATTCGAATGTCGCGGAAGACCCTTTAAAAGTCTATGGGAGAAATCAAAAATGCTAATTTTAAAGGCTTCTATGCATGGTATTGTCATAAAAAGTGTTTGGGGACCTGGGTCCTGCCCCAGGGGACATGGATCAATGCAAAAAAAAGTTTTAAAAACTGCCGTTTTTTTGGGAGCAGTGATTTTAATAATACTTAAAGTGAAACAATAAAAGTGTAATATCCCTTTAAATTTCGTAGCTGGGGGGTGTCTATAGTATGCCTGTAAAGGGGAGCATGTTTCCCGTGTTTAGAACAGTCTGACAGCAAAATGTCATTTCAAAGGAAAAAAAGCCATTTAAAACTACTCGCGGCTATTAATACATTGCCGGTCCGACAATACACATAGAAGTTCAATGATAAAAACGGCATGGGAATTCCCCACAGGGGAACCCCGAACCAAAATTTAAAAAAAATGACGTGGGGGGGTCCCCCTAAATTCCATACCAGGCCCTTCATGTCTGGTATGGATATTAAGAGGAACCCCGGCCAAAATTTTAAAAAAAATGACGTGGGGGGTCCCCCTAAATTCCATACCAGGCCCTTCAGGTCTGGTATGGATATTAAGGGGAACCCTGCTCCAAAATTTAAAAAAAAAAACGTCATGGGGTCCCCCCAAAAATCCATACCAGACCCTTATCCGAGCACGCAACCTGGCAGGCCGCAGGAAAAGAGGGGGGGGCGAGAGAGCGCCCCCCCTCCTGAACCGTACCAGGCCACATGCCCTCAACATTGGGAGGGTGCTTTGGAGTAGCCCCCCAAAACACCTTGTCCCCATGTTGATGAGGACAAGGGCCTCATCCCCACAACCCTGGCCAGTGGTTGTGGGGGTCTGCGGGCGGGGGGCTTATTGGAATCTGGAAGCCCCCTTTAACAAGGGGACCCCCAGATCCCGGCCCTCCTCCCCTATGTGAAATGGTAAGGGGGTACAAAAGTACCCCTACCATTTCACTAAAAAAGTGTCAAAAATGTTAACAATGACAAGAGACAGTTTTCCTTTATTTAAATGCATCTCCTCTGCGGCGTCTTCTTCCCTTCTTCTCCTCGGCCGCTCTGCATCCATGGCATGGAGGGAGGCTCCCGCTCTTTTCTTCATCTTCTTCTCTTCTTCATCTTCTTCTCCGGGCCGCTCCGCATCCATGGCATGGAGGGAGGCTCCCACTGTGTGACGCTTCTCCTCTTCTGAGGGTTCTTAAATAACCCGGTGACCCCGCCCCCCTCTGACGCACGGGACATGACGGGACTTCCCTGTGGCATTCCCCGTGACGTCACAGGGAAGTCCCGTCAAGTCACTGTGCGTCAGAGGGGGGCAGGGTCATTATTTAAGAACCGTCAGAAGAGGAGAAGCGTCACACAGCGGGAGCCTCCCTCCATGCCATGGATGCGGAGCGGCTTGGAGAAGAAGATGAAGAAGAGAAGAAAATGAAAAAGAGAAGAAGATGAAGAAGAGAAGATGAAGAGAAGAGCGGGAGCCTCCCTCCATGCCATGGATGCGGAGCGGCCCGAGGAGAAGAAGGGAAGAAGACGCAGCGGAGGAGATGCTGGACAAGAACACCGGAGGAAGAACCAGAAGAGCCAGAAGAACCAGAAGAAGAAGAAGATGGAGGTAGATAGAAGCTAGAAGAAAGAAGAAGCATTTAAATAAAGGAATTGTCAAAAACTGTCTCTTGTAATTTTTAACATTTTTGACACTTTTTTAGTGAAATGGTAGGGGTACTTTTGTACCCCCTTACCATTTCACACGGGGAAGGGCTGGGATCTGGGGGTCCCCTTGTTAAAGGGGGCTTCCAGATTCCGATAAGCCCCCCACACGCAGACCCCAACAACCACCGGCCAGGGTTGTGGGGATGAGGCCCTTGTCCTCATCAACATGGGGACAAGGTGTTTTGGGGGGCTACCCTCCAAAGCACCCTCCCAATGTTGAGGGCATGTGGCCTGGTATGGTTCAGGAGGGGGGGGCTCTCTCATCCCTCCCTCTTTTCCTGCGGCCTGCCAGGTTGCGTGCTCGAATAAGGGTCTGGTATGGATTTTTGGGGGGGCCCCACGCCGTTTTTTTTAAAATTTTGGCACGGGGTTCCCCTTAAAATCCATACCAGACCTGAAGGGTCTGGTATGGAATTTAGGGGGACCCCCCACATCATTTTTTTTTAAATTCTGCCCGGGGTTCCCCTTAATATCCATACCAGACATGAAGGGCCTGGTATGGAATTTAGGGGGACCCCCACGTCATCTTTTTTTTAAAATTTTGGTTCAGGGTACCCCTGTGAGGAATTCCCATGCCGTTTTTATCAATGAACTTCTATGTGTATTGTCGGACCGGCAATGCATTAATAGCCGCGAGTAGTTTTAAATGACTTTTTTTCCTTTGAAATGTCATTTTGCTGTCAGACTGTTCTAAACACGGGAAATATGCGCCCCTTTACAGGCATACTATAGACACCCCCCAGGTACGAAATTTAAAGGGATATTACACTTTTATTGTTTCACTTTAAGCATTATTACAATCACTGCTCCCGAAAAAACGGCCGTTTTTAAACTTTTTTTTGCATTGATCCATGTCCCCTGGGGCAGGACCCAGGTCCCCAAACACTTTTTATGACAATAACTTGCATATAAGCCTTTAAAATTAGCACTTTTGATTATTCATGTTCATGTCCCATAGACTTTAACGGTGTTCGCGTGTTCGAAAGAACTTTTTTCCTGTTCGCATGTTCCAGTGCGAACCGAACAGGGGGGTGTTCGGCTCATCCCTACCTATAGGTACAGTAAATATCTCCTAAATGTGCACTGTTTAGGAGATATTTACTTTAGATGCAGCAGGTGACGTCAGCGGCGCATGCGCCCTGAAGAAAAGGCATACCCGTGCCATTCCTTCAGAGCCTTGCCGTAAACAATGACTCCCTGACTCCCGAGCGAATGTGTGGGAGTGACATCACCGCAGGCTTGGCCATTCATATTGCAGAAGCCCGTGAACCAGGAAGGAACACTGGGTGAAGATGAAAGTGCCTTTAGCAGTGACAACGTGCCGCTGGAGGCCTTCGTTTTCAGTTAAGTCTGTAATAATGTGCTAGTATGCTATGCATACTAGCACATTATGACTTAAAGTGGTCCCAGCCCCCCTAAAACTTACCTGAGCTCCATCTAGATCCAACAATGTTGCAGGAGTGTCTCGGCTGACCGGGACTCCCCTCCTGATTGGCTGAGACAGCAGCGCGGCGCCATTGGCTCCCGCTGCTGTCAAAGTCAGTCAGCCAATGAGGGGAAAAAGGGGGAGGGGCGGGGCGGTCCACGGCTCCATGTCTGAATGGACACAGGGAGCTGTGGCTCGGCTCAGGTGACCCCATAGCAAGCTGCTTGCTGTGGGGGCACTCAACAGAAGGGAGGGGCCAGGAGAGCTGAAGAGGGACCTGAGAAGAGAAGGAGGATCTAGGCTGCTCTGTGCAAAACCAATGCATAGAGCAGGTATGTATAACAATAAAAAAACAAGACTTAGGATCACTTTAAACTGCCCGGTGCCTATTTTTTTTATTTCTTATGAGGTTTACTACCACTTTAAGTCACCAGACGCCAGGTACTACTGGTGAGTCATAAGGTGAACTGCATTTCGGTGAAGTAAAAGAAGATATCCTGCTTGGGGAAAATGTCTGTAGTTGGAGGACATTGCTGTTTGTTCTTATCCATTGCTGGGTTGTTTTCTGGTTTTCAGTAGCCACAACATGATTCTGGACTGAAGTGTGAGAACCCAGCGCTGTATACTGCTATGCAATGAATCAATATACATTAAACAATCAATTATGCAAATAAATATCTAAAAAAAATTAAAGCGTAACTCCACTTTTGTTGAGAAAAAAACATTTCCCCCTGGATGATCTATGTACATTGCAAGGATTATAACAACCATTGTTACAGAAATCCCTGTGTGTTTGTCTGTGCCTCTGTGCTAAGTAGGTGTAATGGGAGTGGTTTCATAATGTAAAGAAAATTTGTAAGTTCTGTATGTAATTGTATTCTATTTTGTACGTATTGCACACCGCCCTCACTGTGCACACGGCACTAATAATATTTTCATTACATGTTTGCATTCTTTTGAGTCCTGATTAGAATTGGTCTGGCTATGTTACGCCCCTTGTTACCATAAACGTACAATTGTAATATTAATGTGATACCTACGTAATCATGTGTATAAAAACCTTCAATTGCGTCATAATAAAGCAGAGCAGTTATTTGGAAAGATGCGGAGTGTATCTTTTGTGTCTGTTCCCTACTGCAGTAGTTATTAATTTGGAACCACTAATTAATATCAGGATAGGAGTTGCCTATCTATAAAATGTCCAGGTCAGATGGTGAGCTTTGCCTAGGAGGATTTACAGGTGACCCTAAGAATCCAAAACGAGGAGCTTGAGACGATCCGGAATTTCTGATAATCAGCCGGCTGAGGTAAGCCTTTTGCTTACATTTGAGTTATCAGACTTCCTCGATCGGTAAGGCATTTTCGTGACAAAGGGTACCTATTTTACTCCCCTTAATCAAACTGTATTGATTGGTGGTTATATGTTATGTTGTCACTGTCTCCTGTCCATCGGAATGTTATAGATAAGAAAGGGAAGAATAGTGCTGTTCACAGGTTCATGTAGTACATCTGCTAGAAAAAGTAGTTTAGAGGCAAAAGGGTATGGGCACACGTACAGAAGACTGGCCAGTCATTATGGGCATTAAATTAAGTAAGGGAATGATGGGTAAGAGACCCTCAAAAATGCCCAGCGCAAGAGGAGGTTCCGCCTATACTGAACCCCTAGAATAATGGTTAAAGTGGACATGGATCCACAATGGGTAACTGGGTTACCAAAGTCCACAGGGACTAAGAATCATGCAGAGTAAACAGCTAGAGAAACAGCTATCTATGAGAGCAGGATGGATCAAGGGTGACAATTAACACTAGACAGAAAGGGACATTTTGATGTTAAGTTGTAGGATGAATTTGGGGTCAGGCACTACAACTAGTAAAGTTAAAACAGAATACTTTATATGTTGTCAGAGAGGGAAAACGGGATGAGCACTATGGCTGTCCGTCTGATCATAGAATCATAGAAGCTAGAGTATGTGAAGTATGGGATTACAATACATGGGATGCAAAGGATATCATAACAAAATAAGGAAAGCAGAAGTTAAGTGGGTAAATATTAAATAGTTAAAATAAAGTGAGAGAATGATATGCATGTGTTGTGTACAAATGGGAAAAATGTAAGAAATTTTAGAGAGATATTCGTGTATGTGTGTGAATGTTGGAACCTTTAGTTCTACCTCTTGTGTGTGTCATGTATGCAGATGTGACCCCCTCCTTTGCGCTCTCATGAAAGAATGTAGCTGTGATGAGAGATCAGTAATAAGCTGGAAGGACACCATGCCAATTTCTGTTTTTTAGACAAAACATTTATAACAGAATGTGCCGGGTTAATTAATCTAATGATAAACTATGTTATCACAATTATTTTTTAATCTGTTTTCCAAACATGGTAAAATGAAGGTTACATTTAACCATGTATTACAGAAATTGAATATCCTTTGATAGTGGAAACAGTGCATTTAAAAAAGGGAAATTAAGTAAAATTAAGTAAAATGTCCTAATTTAAGGAAATATATCTGTGGATATATATTACAATTATGGTGTGATATTGAGATAATCACTTGAGTATTAATTTCTGATATGAGTTTAACAATTTTATTAATAATATAGATATATTATAACTGGTTTAGACAACCTTTGGTTGTAAATGAAATCCAGGTTAATGGGGAAATTTGTAAAAATGGGATTAGTTTAGATTAAGATAACAATTTTGTAATTTTACATTTATTGAGTGAAAAAAAAAATTAAGATGAGCTTGTTTATTGGAATACAGCTGCCATAATATTTAACAAAGACAAGATGGATGGGATACATAAGAAGTTTTTCTACAAAAATGAATCCTAAAGGGCTGATAATAACTTGATGTGTGGTCCATGGTGTGAGAGTAATAATGAATACAATTTAAATATAACAGACCCATAACATCAAGTCCACACACCCTGTTAGGATAGATGCCACCTGCAGCCAGTTGTTTTATAGTTTTTGATGTGGCTGAGAGCTTTCTGGTCCATCATACAGATTGTTGGTCCTTTTGTTTTTATTCATTTTTATTTTTGAAATCCAAAGCAGAATGTGTGGATTGTGAAATGATGTGCCCCTTTTCCTTGTAAGTGCAGTGGTATAAACAGAAGAATATTTTGGATTTATTGGACATCTCTGCATGATCGCAGGGTATTGTTATCATTTATTATGTTATGACATCAGGAAAATATTGTCAGACGCAAACTAAGGATTTGTGTTATCTAGCTAAAACTAACAACAGAACAAGCATTGAGAAATTATAATATTGACAGGAAAAAAGTTGTCTTTTTGAAACATGAAATTGGAGTTCTTACACAAACAGCATGATAGAAATCAAGTCATTGTAATATATTTATGCAAGCTGGACCCAGTAATGAAGGGTTCACCCCAATATATCAGAGCTGTAACTTTATGCAAAGGTGCTCTTAGACAAAGTTACAGACATTATTGTGGTCAAATATTTGATTTTTAATGGTCCCACATTCTGTGCAGCAAATATACAGCTAACTAAATGTTTGTCTAATGAAAGGATCAAAATATGAATTTGTTTTGTTTGTTTATGTACAAATCTAACAATCAAAAATGCGTACATTTGAATCCAGCCACCTTATTGCCTCTATTGGAGGAGGCTGGAGACAAAGAAAAACCCACATGTGTTAAATCCATGATGTAGGAATCAGCTGCTGTGAGCCCAGTGCAGGACCCACTCCATGAAGATCCTTGTTCTATACTGAGTATGCAGTTTATCACCCAGAAGAATACTCTGTATTCAGAGTCATTGGATCCTTTTCCCCAACTCAAGAAGCAGAGCTCCAGCTCAAGAAGAATACTCTGTATTCAGAGTCATTGGATCCTTTTCCCCAGCTCAAGAAGCAGAGCTCCCAGCTCAAGAAGCAGAACAAAGCCTGCGAGCTATAAAAAGAGTATATATTTATATAGATAGTCGAGGTATAGAGAGCTTTTGGTTCCATTTGCAGGGCCAGAAGTTTGTTTTTACTTCGGCAGGTAAACCAATCAGTCGTGCTAAGTTAATTTGATTGGCTGTTTTCAGCCTTCCATCTTCTTGCCGAGGTAGCCATACTAACATTAAAACTTACACATGGAAGCAGACCAGGCGACTAAGGATGCTGCATTTACAGCCCCGGACACTTGCTGGGTCTGTGCAACTCACAGATTCCACCCTAATTCAACTTTAAGGACCCCAGAACAAGAAGAACAAGTGGTCCACAGGGGGGCAACTTCTTATGAAACAGGACTTTGGAAAAGGTGATCATTTATTTCTGCCAGCCACTCTTTTCCCTCCAGCTTGACACATGGACTGTGTCATCATTCACAAACAGTTATGGCTGCCTTAGTAAATGAGCATGGGATACAGCCAGGGTTTTCCACAGTTGTTTTTATAACATACCACTTCTTGTTTTACCAGTTACCAAAGGTGTTACCAAAAGCTGAACATCCCTTCCAGAAATTACAAAAAGATATATCCAGATGCCCGAGTCAGGATCTTACGAGTATGCATTTTGTCTGTATGGACATGTTTTCTGGATGTCCAGTGGGAAATGCTACTGCAAAGGCCACAGTAAAAAGTGTTATAAGAAGTAGTTTGTAAGTACAGCGTGCAGAATCTACAGAGAGTAACAGAGGGAATCATTTTTTATAGGAGAGTCCTTACTAGAAGTTTTGAGGTTTTATTTTTACACCCCCTACTGTCTACAATGTAGCTGCAAAAGTAGAGTAAGAAACTAGAAAACTTTTGCCTGAATGTTTTCTTATATTTTATCAAGACCCTAAGGCGATGTTGGACTATTTCCCTATGGGATTTGGTTTGGGAGTGTGTTACTCACTTGCTTATATTTTGTCTAAGCAGCTGAAGTCCTCCATTTGGATCTCACAGAGAATGTTGCTGATCTTTTTAGGTTTTTGACAAACTCATTTATGTGTTTTCTCCCCAATTCCAGATCCTAAAAGTTTGGAAGGATCTAAAACTAAAGCCAGGTGACTTGTGGATTGTTAAGAGACATATATATAAGGAAATGTTTGGAGACTCAATACAGCATCTATTCCATGTACAGTTGTGCAAAACGTGAAGAAAAAGTCACCTGGACTCACACCAGACACTGCAAAAATGATTTTTTTTGTGTTTGATTTGTTTCTCTCTTGGAATCACAGTCTAGGGTACTATTTATTCAAATAATCCAATTGTAAGGGATATATCTATATAAATATATATATATATATATATATATATATATATATATATATATATATATATATATATATATATATATATATAAAATGTGATTTGAAAAGTAGTTTAGCCATGTTGAAGCCATATTTGTCTTTTGTACGTCTTCCATTTTATGATTTTATGTAGAATTGTCTATGTTTACATATGCTGATAAGTCAGCATGCCAACAACTAGACCCCTTTCACACTGCTCAGCTATTATATTCTCCACAATGGAGTTTTGCCTCTTTGGCCAGGACTACTTCCACCTAAGTGTGTGGAGGTTCCAGATTAAAGGTTAGTGATCAAAATATTGATCAAACGAGAAGAGACTGTAAAGGATGTTTGTAAGTTCTGTATATAATTGTATTCTATTTTGTATGTATTGCACACTGCCCTCACTGTGCACACGGCACTAATAATTTTTTCATTACATGTTTGCATTCTTTTGAGTCCTGATTAGAATTAGTCTGCTTATGTTTCACCCCTTGTTACCATAAATGCACAATTGTAATATTAATGCGATACCTACGTAATCATGTGTATAAAAACCTTCAACTGCGTCATAATAAAGCAGAACAGTTATTTGGAAAGATGCAGAGTGTATCTTTTGTGTGTGTTCCCTACTGCAGTAGTTATTAATTTGGAACCACTAATCAATATGAGGATAGGAGTTGCCTATGTATAAAATGTCCAGGTCACATAATTATCAATCAGCTGTGTCAGCTGCAGGGCACTAATGAGGAAAGCTGCTGGGCCTGCATCACTTTAGACGTGTTCCTATTGGAAATATCTCACCAAAAATTACATTTTTGTTGCAGGGGATGCCTGAAATCTGACTTGTATCTAAGGCAGACCTCTGGGATAATTGGTGAGCCAATCACACAAGCAGGACATTATGTTCCTGGGGAGTGGTCAGTACACATTCTGTGTACAGAACAACTCCATGTAGCCATATTGCATTGCATTTATAGAAAATTACAGTGGCTGCAGATTAAAAAGGAAAGGTAATTTTTAATAACATTCAATTACAATATGACTTGTATCGCAATTGTACATGCTATATTATTTTTTCTTTATTTGCTATTTTTTCTTCCCATGAAAGTGAAGTTACCCTTTAAATTAAACATAAAGTGACACTTGTAACCTATGTGCCAACATTAAGTCCTTGGAAGTGCAGTCCTACTACCAATTCTGAGTAACAATAACTATGCAATTAATCAATATACATGAAACAATCAATCATGCATATAAATATCTAAAAAAATTTAAATTCATTAAGTGCCACATATTAAACTTTTGTGCCAACAATAAGTCCTTGAAAGTGCAGTCCGTGCATCAATTTCCTTGTGCCAATAAGGTGCAACATAAAATTATGAAGGTGCTGTGCTCCCCTTACTCTTGTGTCCTCACTCACCAACTCTCAGTTAGATTAACGCCTGTAGGAAAGAATCCTTGGATGTCTCTGCTGGATGGTTCCTCAGTTTTCTCTTATGCCGCGTACACACAATCACACATTCCGACAACAAAATCCATGTTTTTTTTCCGAGGGATGTTGGCTCAAACTTGTCTTGCATACACACGGTCACACAAATCTTGTCGGAAATTCCAAACGCTAAGAACGCGGTGACGTACAACATGTACGACGGCAGTAGAAAAGGGAAGTTCAATAGCCAGTGCGCCACCCTTTGGGCTCCTTCTGCTAATCTCGTGTTAGTAGAAGTTTGGTGAGAGACGATTCAGTTCGTGCTTTTACGATCGTTACTGCTCTTCAGTTTGTGCTTGTGGGTTCGTATCTGGTTTTCAGTGCGTGTAGTCAGTTCGCATTTGTTTTTCAGTGCGTATTTTATAGTATGATTTGATTTTACAGTGTGTTCTTGTCCGCTCGTTTCTGATTTTCAGATGGCTCTTCTCAGGCCTTTCTGATTTTCAGTGCATTCTGTTAGTTCGTTCTGACCAGCCGACCGTTTTGAAGCCATGTTGTGGGTACGTACTCGTCGTAGAGTTCGTGCTGTGCAGGGGGTTGGTGTTGGGGTTCTTACTTTCACCCAAGCCCAGTCCATGAACAGGGCGGGGAGGAGTCCATGGACGAAGAATTGGTTACTCCAGCGTGACCAATTCTCTAATATATATGCCTTTGTTGCGGGAGATCTGTGAGAATAATCCTGATGATTTCAGGAATTATCTTTGGATGATGGACCCCATTTTTCACCATTTGTTGGCTTTGCTGTCCTCTTATATTAGCAGACAGGACACCTGCATGCGGCAAGCCATCACTCCTGAGCAGAGGCTAGTGACCACGTTTGGTACTTGGCGACAGGGAGAAGTCTGCAGGACATTACGTTCTCGACAGGCATCTCCCCCCAGGCTCTGGGGATCATTATTCCAGAGACCTGTTTTGCCATCATTCAGCTCCTGAAGAAGGACTATATTAGAGTAAGTTTTCTTCTTTAACATCACATCCTATGTCTTTAATGTTTGCTAATGTATTGTATTTCTTTCATCATTCCCTAATTACCATGATTGTAATTTGCTGTGAATGTCCCCTTTGTTCTTATGTATGCTTGAATTTTTTAAACTTCCTTTTTTGTCCTTCATGCATATTTGCCTTCACTAACCTCCCCAGCATGCTATCCTGGGCCCATACACACCTAGCTTAGTCACTTAACAATGAATTTTGTCAGCTCCATAGTAGTGCTTTACCATAAACACCCCCTAAAATGTGTACAAATGTTATTTGTGTGCCTAAATTCATGCAGAGTGCCAGAGGCTTTTTTTTGGTTTCCAAAATCATTTGGAACCCTCCCTCCCCCCCAACTGCTAAGTCAACCAGTACCAATCCTCTGTCTGCTGACTTTGCCAAGCCCATACACACTATACCTACCTCTTTTGTGGTCAGATTTCTTTATGAATTCCCCAAAACATGTATTGAAAGGGCCTGCCAGAATACTTTCAAATGGTACTGTTTAAAGTTTTGTTCTCCTATTATCTTGATAGGTAATTTCAGAATGTAAAAAAGTGCTTCAATTTGTACAGTGTGTATTTATATTTTTGTATTGTTACACTTCTTACCTGTCCAGTGGGCTGCCAATAGTGTAAGTAAGGAGGGGCTGGCCAAAGTAACACCCATTATTTATGCATTCAGCACTCAATGAAGTGGAGTCCAAAACATACCCCCTCCCTCAATTTTTTACAATGGCCCATCAGAGAGGGTGAGGAATCTGATAAGTGGACCTTATATTTTTGTCTTTAAATACTTCTTAAAATAAATGTTATACTGATGTTGGCCAAGAATGTTTGTGTCTAATCTGCTTTCAATGTTTATGTGCAAAATTACTAAGTTCTTTTTTCTTGTTTGACTCCACAGTTTCCTTCAACTTTTTACTCTGTGCACATTCACATGTGCGTTAGAAAATGGTTTTTGAACAAACCAACATATTTTAGTAATACATTTTTTTTTTGGACAGTACAAATAGCTTTTTTGTGTTAAAACAGGCATGTTTAAAACCATAAAACAATACACAACTCAGGAACTTACAAAGTTCAACTTTGACAAAGTGAAGGCAATATTCGACATTAGTATGTCCAAACTGTGTCGATCATGCCTTCATCAGATGGGGTGATGTCACCCCTGTGAAAGCCAAATTTTGAAGATGCACACAAATTGAGAGTCAAAATGGGGATTTCCCTCCTGATCCCATGCCTAATGTCAACATGTGCTAGCTCCCATCATGGGGGATCAATGGACGTGTTTCGGGGGTGCAACCCCTTCCTCTCATCTACTTTAGTTGCGAGCAAGGGATTGCACCCCCAAAACGCGTACCTTGATATCCCCTGTTGGCAGATAGCACATGTTGACACACTGGGTGTTATTTACTAAAGGAAAATCCACTTTGCACTGTAAGTGCACTTGAAAGTGCACTGAAAGTGCACTTGGAAGTAAAGTCACTGTAGATCCGAGGGGGACATGCAAGGAAAATAAAAAATGTATTTTAGCTTGCAAGTGATTGGATGATAAAATCAGCAGAGCTTCCACTCATTTCAGATCTACCCCTTAGATTTAGAGCGACTGCACTTCCAAGTGCACTTTCAGTGCACTTTCAAGTGCACTTGCAGTGCAAAGTGGATTTTCCTTTCTTAAATAACCCCCACTGTGTGCATCTTCAAAATTTGGCTTTTTAAAAAATATTTAAAATGTGTGAAAATAACAAAAATACAAACAAACTAGAATAATTTAGGGGTGTTTTAGATTTTGCTTAAAACATCAATGATGTTTTTGAGTCTTTTTTCACATCATTGATGTCTTCCTTGATCTTCTGTAAATCACGATTGCACACCATGACCCCCCCCCCTCCCCCCGATGAGGACGTGTTCACTTGCATGAGAATCTTCTTCCACAACATCCACATCACCTAAAATAAAAAAAAACACACCATGTATTATAAATATGCAGGCATCCAACTATGACCTGAAGCTGTGGTCTCAGACACTCACCTGTTGTGGTCACTATTTCGCCCAGTTCATAAACCTCTTCTTCCTCCACATCTTCTGGTTGTGTTGTGGGGATTATATAGGACAGAAGAACAGCACCCTCTAAGTGCAGTAAGCAAATACATTAAAAAAAGTAGTAAGGTTAAAATCCACTCACAAAGATAGGATATAGAGTCAGGTCCATAAATATTGGGACATCAACACAATTCTAATCTTTTTGGCTCTATACACCACCACAATGGATTTGAAATTAAACAAACAAGATGTGCTTTAACTGCAGACTTTCAGCTTCAATTTGAGGGTATTTACATCCAAATCAGTTGAATGGTGTAAGAATTATAACAGTTTGTATATGTGCCTCCCACTTTTTAAGGGACCAAAAGTAATGGGACAATTGGCTGCTCAGCTGTTCCATGGCCAGGTGTGTGTTATTCCCTTATTATCCCATTTACAAGGAGCAGATAAAAGGTCCAGAGTTCATTTCAAGTGTGCTATTTGCATTTTGAATCTGTTGCTGTCAACTCTCAATATGAGATCCAAAGAGCTGTCACTATCAGTGAAGCAAGCCATCATTAGGCTGAAAAAACAAAACAAATCTATCACAGAGATAGTAAAAACATTAGGTGTGGCCAAATCAACTGTTTGGAACATCCTTAAAAAGAAAGAACGCACCGGTGAGCTCAGCAACACCAAAAGACCCGGAAGACCACGGAAACAACTGTGGTGGATGACCGAAAAATTATTTCCCTGGTGAAGAAAACACCCTTCACAACAGTTGGCCAGATCAAGAACACTCTCCAGGAGGTAGGTGTATGTGTGTCAAAGTCAACAATCAAGAGAAGACTTCACCAGAGTGAATACAGAGGGTTCACCACAAGATGTAAACCATTGGTGAGCCTCAAAAACAGGAAGGCCAGATTAGAGTTTGCCAAACAACATCTAAAAAAGCCTTCACAGTTTTGGAACAACATCCTATGAGACCAAGATCAACTTGTACCAGAGTGATGGGAAGAGAAGAGTATGGAGAAGGAAAGGAACTGCTCATGATCCAAAGCATACCACCTCATCAGTGAAGCATGGTGGTGGTAGTGTCATGGCGTGGGCATGTATGGCTGCCAATGGAACTGGTTCTCTTGTATTTATTGATGATGTGACTGCTGACAAAAGCAGCAGGATGAATTTTGAAGTGTTTCGGGCAATATTATCTGCTCATATTTAGCAAAATGCTTTAAAACTCATTGGACAGCACTTCACAGTGCAGATGGTCAATGACCCAAAGCATACTGCGAAAGCAACCGAAAAGTTTCTTAAGGGAAAGAAGTGGAATGTTATGCAATGGCCAAGTCAATCACCTGACCTGAATCCGATTGAGCATGCATTTCACTTGCTGAAGACAAAACTGAAGGGAAAATGCCCCAAGAACAAGCAGGAACTGAAGACAGTTGCAGTAGAGGCCTGGCAGAGTTTTACCAGGGATGAAACCCAGCGTCTGGTGATGTCTATGTGACTTCAGGCTGTAATTGACTGCAAAGGATTTGCAACCAAGTATTAAAAAGTAAAAGTTTGATGGATGATTGGTAATCTGTCCCATTACTTTTGGTCCCTTAAAAAGTGGGAGGCGCATATACAAACTGTTGTAATTCCTACACCATTCACCTGATTTGGATGTAAATACCCTCAAAGTAAAGCTGAAAGTCTGCAGTTAAAGTACATCTTGTTTGTTTCATTTCAAATCCATTGTGGTGGTATATAGAGCCAAAAATATTAGAATTGTGTCGATGTCCCAATATTTATGGACCTGATTGTATGTTATAAGGACACAAGTTGGATTTAAGAAATGCAGCAAGTAGTGTAATGGGGTGGACGATGGATTGTTGAAATTTTGTATGGGGAGGAGTATGTATATATATTATGGATAAATCGAGAGTTTAAAGAGTGCATATAGATATAGATACTATGGTATTATTGTTCACTGTATAGGACTAAAACTCTATAAAGATACAAAAATCGTGTTGTATCTTTATAGATTTTTAGTCCTATACAGCGAACTTGTCTTGCATACACATGGCCACACAATTGTTGGCCAACAATTGCGAACATAGTGACCTACTACATTGTTTTTCAGCTTTTTAGCGCCACCCTTTGGGCTCATTCTGCTAATTTCGTGTTAGTAGAAGTTTGGTGAGTGTTGATTTTCATTTTGCACTTTTCAGTCGTTTCTGAACGGCCGTTCCTCAACCAGCCATTTTGCTTTTGTTTTTGTATATTTTCTATATTTTTGGATGCAAAGAATGCACTTTTGGTTAAGTTCTATTGGCAGATAGCATGTCTAATTTTATTTGTTTTCTTTTTTTAATGCACAATAAAAAAATTGAGGAGAATAATACTTGGCTATGTGTTTTACTTCAAGTGACAGTTTGGGAGTAGGCAGTTACATTTTTAAAAATACAATGTAAAATTAACAAGGGACACCAACATAGTTGTATCTTTGATCTTAAAAACTACGGAATAATCGTGTTGTGGTAACTTGCCCAAATAAAATAAAAAAAAGCATAATAATATTATTCTCGATATCACTAGAAAAAAAAGCCTTTGAAAATTTGTTTGCAATAACTCCATCAGTATCACCAGCAAAGCAGCTTCATTATTATCCCATTAAAGAAGAGAATTGTGCGCTGCATTTCGAGATTTCATAATTTGCCACGTCACGAATGTTAATTCTCCATTACGAACACTTGTTTACAAGACCGACTGCTACTGGCTCATCCTTGCTTCCGAACATGTTTGTACTTTGAAAAGGCAAATCACCGCGCTATAACATAAATTAATTAGTGCATAAAGGTATACTGAAAAAAAAGGACAAAAAATTGAAAGCAATCAAAAAGTGACAAATCAATAATCAAAAATCAACATGAAGGCAGCTGCTAAAAAGTGGGATACACACATAACATAATAGATACAAAAAAAGCAGCGCTGTGATAAAAAAAAGGTATATATGATATAACCAAACAAACATGTGAGATATTAAGCCCAAATTTGAGATAGGCTCCAAGTTCATATAAATGCATAAACAAAGTGAACCGTCCTATCCAAAATCGATCATAGATGGTGGATAAAAGAAAACGTAGATAAGTGGAAAACAATAAGTCCTTCACCGCACCACTGTGGTATAGTTATAATGCGCGCTTACCAAACGGCAAGCTTGGAAGAGCTTGCGACCTTAACCCGGTCGGGGCCTTTCAGGATGGAACCATCAAGGAGAAACACGCCACCTTGGCTTGGATTAAGCAACCCGTTCTTCCAATTACCACTCTATGTGGAGATGTGACACTTGGCTAGGGATAAACCTTGACGGATGTTAGTTGTGACAAGGATGAGAAAGTTCTGATCCAGAGATAATTTTAAATTAGACTCCAGAAAAAGAAGTAGCTTCCAGTCCAGTTGGATTGTCAGCTCTGAGGCTAGTCCTCAGATGTTAGAGACAAAACTTAGAATGTGGTTTCTTTGAAGGAAGAACACCTAATCCAATGATCAGGACTTCACAACTGACTGTCAGCTTTGTGGGGCCAGGATCTCCAAGTTCCTGAAAATCTTTTGAACACTTCCTGCAGCTGAAACATATAAAACCTAAAAATCTTTTTTTTGTGTCAGCTTTTTAGGTCAGAGTTCGGATGCAAAAAGGGAACAGGGTCTATAGACTTGTATCTCCCAGATCTGTAATCTAAAACACTGGCATCCCAGCTGAATAGATCGTAAGCTCTGCAGACCAGGACCACGCAACATCCAATCCAGGGGAGCTCTCAGGACTTGTGTTCATCAGTGATGGGTCGGTCTTTAGGTTGTGCTGGTGTCGGGGGCGTCATCCCTTCCTCAAATCACAAATAGAAAATGCTGTCTTTCCAGTTTCTAGATTAACCCTTCATGCTCTGGTGCTTACAGCGGTTCCAGGAAGTGTTCAGACACCGGAACCCAACCACAGGGCCCTCACCAATGGAGAGATAGAAGAAACCATTACACAGTTAAACTAGCCAAGTGTCACATCTCCACACAGAGTGGTAATTGGAAGAACGGCGTGCTTAATCCAAGCCAAGGTGGCGTGTTTCTCCTTGATGGTTCCATCCTGAAAGGCCCCGACCGGGTTAAGGTCGCAAGCTCTTCCAAGCTTGCCGTTTGGTAAGCGCGCATTATAACTATACCACAGTGGTGCGGTGAAGGACTTATTGTTTTCCACTTATCTACGTTTTCTTTTATCCACCATCTATGATCGATTTTGGATAGGACGGTTCACTTTGTTTATGCATTTTTATGAACTTGGAGCCTATCTCAAATTTGGGCTTAATATCTCACATGTTTGTTTGGTTATATCATATATACCTTTTTTTTGTCACAGCGCTGCTTTTTTTGTATCTGTTATGTTTGTACTTTGGACTTATGTCCGACGGACTTGTGTACACACACTCGGAAAATCCGACAGCAGATATTTGTCTGCAGAAAATGTATAAACCTGCCATCCAACATTTGTCCACAGAAAGTTGGCCAACAATTGTCCAATGGAGCATACACACAGTCGGATTTTCGGCCAACAGCCTGTCATCACACATTTCCCCTCGGAAAATCCGATCATGTGTATTAGGCTTTATATATATTTATATATATATATATATATATATATATATATATATATATATATATACTTTATCCAGAAAGTACTCAGATATTTATTAGGGGTATCCCCGCACTGTGGTCTGTGATTCTATGTGATCTGTGATTAGACTGCTGCTGTGGTAAAAAGGTGTGGCGTCCTTTTAGAATTGAAGTGTGAGAACCCAGCACTGTCTACCACCCTGAAATTAATCAATATACATGAAACAATCAATTATGTGAATAAATATCTAAAAAATGTAATTCAGAAAATGCCACATGTAACTAATGTGCAAACAATAAGTCCTTGAAAGTACACTCCGTACATCAATTTCCTTGTACCAATAAAGTGCAATAAAAAATCATGAAGGTGCTGTGCTACCCTTCTTCTTGTGCCCTCACTTACCAACTCTCAGAGTAACACCTGTAGTAGACATGTCCGGTTGGTTTCGTTCCGAATTTATATCCGGATAAATTTGTCATTATTCAGATATATGCAAATACCCAAATTACAATATAAACAAATTTTACCTAATGCACCAAATAACGTAAACAAAATTTGTCCGAATTTCATAAATTCGGACTGAAATTCGAATCAAATTTTACATTGAACTCCAGTCGAATTCTAACTTCACATATTGCTGAAATCAAAGACTATGTGTGTAATTAGAGTACCATTTTCGAAATAATGCTATTTTTGTTAAGCCAAAGGTGATTTAAAGAGTCATTGTAATCATTTGATAAAGATTTTTCTTTTGTTTGTTCACTTTGCTGCATTCAAATCAAAAACAATATAACATTTTTGTTTCGTCCGATTCGAAAATGTATCGATTTGAAAGATTCAAATCTAAAAAAAAATCAGTAAATTCGAAGAAAATTTGAAAATTCCGAATACAAATGCCGAATACGAATTGAACGAATCAGCCGAATTGAACTAAACTAAATAACTAGATTAACGAATCAAAACTAAACGAAACGATACAACCTTTTTCATCATGCACAAGTCTAGCCTGTAGGAAAGAATCCTTATGCCGCGTACACACCAGCGGAATGTTCGTCAGAAAAAGTTCGATGGGAGCTTTTCATCGTATATTTCAAACGTGTGTATGCCCCATCAAACTTTTTCCATCGAAAATTCAGACGGACTTAGATAGAGAACATGTTCTAAATTTTTCCAAAAGAACTAATTACTATGGGAAAAACTGCTCGTCTGTATACTGTTCCGACGCACCAAAAATGACACATGCTCTGAAGCAAGTACGAGATGGAAGCTATTGGCTACTGGCTATTGAACTTCTGTTTTCTAGTCCCGTCATGCGTGTTGTACGTCACCGCATTCTAGACGGTCGGAATTTGGTGTGACTGTGTGTTATGCAAGACAGCTTGAGCAGAATTCCGTCGGAACTCAGTCGGAAAAACTTTCAGAGTTTATTCCGACGGGAAAACCGGTCGTGTGAACAGGGCATAAGATGTCTCTGCTTTCAGCTTTCTCTTACATTTCTACAGGAAGGGGGTTGCTCTCTTATTCATTTACCATAGGAGGAGAATTAGAAAATATCCATAGTGTGATACAGTTTTTGCTTAAAAAACTTTTATTAAATAAAGTTTACACTCACAGATAACATCCTTGGTTAAAAGCATGAACTAGGAACACACTGCATAATAAATGATTCTGGATTGTTAGTGTCAAGGTTAGACTGCTCCTGTTTACAACAAATTTAAGGAGGGACCCCTGGTCACCTTAACATGTGACTAGGTGTAATCCTGCATGGACTGAAACTTTGGGCTCCATAGTGTGTACATAGTTGGTAGCTAAACAGGTTGTGTTCCTTTTTCAGAAATGATCTTTAGGGTCATGGTGGTAATTACCTTAATTTCAG
This sequence comes from Lithobates clamitans, assembly GCA_037952925.1. Classification (NCBI taxonomy): domain Eukaryota; kingdom Metazoa; phylum Chordata; class Amphibia; order Anura; family Ranidae; genus Lithobates; species Lithobates clamitans. Next base: position 5,853,012 of record JBBGZY010000087.1, read on the forward strand.
AAGTGGGACAGAAATTTCCCATCAGGAAGGAATTTTTACCCTGCTGTAGCAAATTGGATCATGCTTTGCTGGGGGTTTTTTGCCTTCCTCTGGATCAACTGTGGGTATAGGATTGTGTATATGGGATTGTATGATTTTTTGTTTTTTTCTCTTTTATTGGTTGAACTGGATGGACTTGTGCCTTTTTTCAACCTGGCTAACTATATAACTATGTAACAATGCAATGTGATACAAAATCAGTTAGCACAACCACAGTAATAACCATGAGACCTGTGCTCCAAATATTTTAAAGTAATGTTGCCAGCTAACATCAATTGAGTGAATTCACAACACTCAATAATTACATAGATTATTAAAAGGCATTGTAGCGCAACAAAAATCTACCATATACTAAAAAAACTATACTACAAAAAAATTTGAATATTCCAATATACTCAAATTAAACAGTGTACAACAAAAATTGTGTTCACATTCCAAAATTGTGTAAACTGTAAAGTCCAATCAATAATAAGTGCAATCACACTGTGCCACTATTATCCAAATAAAAGTGCTCTGTATCTCCACCACCACATAAGTTGCACTCTCACCTCAAAGCCACGACCCCTGCATTACCAGAAAGGTCAAAGCAAGCTGTGTTCCCCTCTAGGATAATGGTTCTGACAGACGCTTGGTAAATCCTCACTTGTTTTTCCTCAAAATGGGATACACACCTCCTCAGACACTAATGAACACCAAATGTATATGGGAAGGAAAGGGAAGCACACAAGAACTAATGCTCTCCGTTTAAAGTTTTAATATACAAAAAATAAATATTGCACTTACAGAGTGAAGCACTGCCGCCAGTGCTAGCTTAAATGCACATATCAAACACATATGCCTTCATAGGGCTCTCTAGCCAGATGGCCATGGGAAGACGTCATGCTCAAGGCCCAAGGAAGCACACAGATCTTGTGTACTTCCCTTTCCTTCTCATATACATTTGGTGTGCCTGAGTGTCTGAGGACCTGTGTATCCCATTTTTAGAAAAAAGGAGTAAGGATTTGCCAAGCATCTGTCAGAACCATTATCCCTGAGGGGAACACAGCTTGCTTTGACCTTTCTGGTAATGCAGGGGTGATGGCTTTGAGGCGAGCGGCCAACTTATATGGTGGTGGAGATACAGAGCACTTTTATTTGGATAATAGTGGCACAGTGTTGATTGCACTTATTATTGATTGGACTTTACAGTTTACACAATTTTGGAATGTGAACGCAATTTTTGTTGTACATTGTATCATTTTAATGTAGCCCGGAGCTGGCTATTGTGCCTGCAATTCAGAGACAGTATGCAGCGCTGTTAATGTGGAGCTGTCCCCCTCTTTTGTTGGCTTGGACTCCATATATAATTTCCTGACAGACAGAAATTAGGTCAGAGGAAAGCATCATGGGATGTGCAGTGCAGAGTGCTGGGGTTTCAATTCCAGCAGGACTGGCCTGAATTACAACCACCAGATTGCTGAGGAAGAAAGAACAGACTGCTGGGAGAGGATATAAAAAGGCTGGCTTAGGCCTAGATTGCTTTCTTGGGACATCAGCCTGCATCTGCCAGCAGGAGTTCCTTGCCAGTGTAAGAAACGGCTGAGTCGTGGCCTGCACAGAAGGGAGTCATACAACTGCATCCAGAGGGATATCTGTGGACAGCATTGCTTCCTAGCTGTAGCGGTCTGGAGGTTGATCCAGATCCTTCAGTATTACCTGCACTTCAGATCCGGGTAGGCCGTGGTGCCGGGTGATCGGAGGATTGGACACCATTCCCTGAGTCAGGACCCAGAGGTAGAGCCTGAAATCATCATCCTCATCATCTGCATCATTGCCAGCAACTTCTGTGGTGATCGGTGAGCGGGCACCTGCCCATTTGAACCTATAGACACTGCATATAGAAATCACTGTCTTTGCCCACATTTCTGACATTTGTAGTTCCACAGACAGAAAGTTCTTTATCACCAATAGACACTGTATGCAGACATCGGTGCTTTGCTCACATCCCTGTCATCTGTGACCCTAATGGATACAATACTATTGCAACAACCTATATGGCGACCATGTGCTTATAGGTTATACAGGAAAAGTTTGCAATTACAAGGAGTTGATTACACAACAGCTAAATCTGCTCTGTTTCACCACCAAAGAATTATTTCCTTTATCATACTTGAGTGCTAGCTGAAGATTGGCCAGATTCCACAGAGTTATCATTAACCTCTTTTTGTTCTTTCCTCATCTGCTCACATTTCTCTAGAACTCTGTTTAAAGGAGCCAGCCAACCTTAATACAACAGCTTGCTGAATGTTTGTCAGTATTTGATGGTAAGTGCCTGTGGGCTGAGAAGATAGAGTGGTCCTGTTAAGTGTCAGTCCCCTGCTTTTCTGCTGCCTGTTAACATAGGCTTCAATTATTTAAATTGCATATGTACTGTGTTTCTTTGCATTTCTTTTATGTTAATGAATAGAAGTCTTTGGATTACACCATCACATTGCATACTAGTGCTTTATTATTTCTAGTTATTTCAAGTTAGCTTTAGGACGTACAGTCTTATGTTATGCTTTTCTATGCTCCACTTTTGCCTCAGTAAACAAATCAAAATAGTTTCACTATCTTTGTGTAAGTCCATTACTCTTGGTAATAGTTCGTAAAAATGGCTGAACCCAGTGTTTCAGAGGACTTGCAGAGTCGGGGCAACCAGTGGGGTACAGATTCTACGAGGGTAGCGCTACATTAGTATATTGGATTATTCACATATCTTGTAATATAGTTTCTTAGTATATGGTAGATTTTGGTTGTGCTACACTGCCTTTTATTAATTTAATTGTATATACTGTTTAAATACCGTTTTTATCGGCATATAACACACACAGGTGTATAACACGCACCTTCAGTTTAGGAGGGATGTTTCAGGAAAAAAACTTAAATTTTAAATAAAGAACTTTGAAGCAAAATAAGGGTCAATGCCCATCAATGCAGCCTCACCATTGCCCATCTGCAGCCTCACCATTGCCCATCTGCAGCCTGATCAATGTCCATCTGCAGCCTCACAATTGCCCATCAATGCAGCTTGATCAATGCCCATCTGCAGCCTCACAATTGCCCATCAATGCCCATATGCAGCCTCACCATTGCCATGAATGCAGCCTGATCAATGCCCATCTGCAGCCTCAACTCAGATTACTGCTGCCTCGGAGGGGACCGGGAGGGGGGCGCGACGAGAGCCGTCAGATTACATACAGCGAGAATCTCCTGTTTAATCGGCGGCCTCTTTAATACAAAGTCCCGCCTCCTGGACCGGCTTCTATGATAGACAGAACACTGGTCCAATGCCAGCCCAGGAGACGGGATTTCCTGTTACAGAGGCCGCTGAGTAAACAGGAGATTCTGTATGTAATCTGATGGCGCTCGTCCCGGTTCCCTCCTAGGCAGCCCAAATTGCAGTACCGGCGTATAACACGCACACACTATTTGCACCCGATTTTCAGGGTGAAAAAGTGCATGTTATATGGCAATAAATACAGTATTTATTGAAATAGAGGCGTGATTTTGTGGGTGTCATCAAAAGTGGACATAGTCAGTAGGACATCCCAGAATTTCATTTTAAAGATTTGGTCACCTTACTATACAGGCATACACAGGTACGCACAATAACAAATTGATTTCTGCTAGAACACTGTGTAGTTCTTTATTAGGAATTATTAACAGTTCTATAAAGCCAATACACTATTGCATATAACATGTGGTGCTGCCCTTTACAGCATTATCTCTGTCTTTGATGAAAAATTCAGCAAATTCAGTTATGAACCATGCTGTGTGCATTTATTCAAAAACTTTCCAGATTAGAAATAGAACATGCATACAGCTGGGCGACAGAGGAGTTAACTTAGCTCTTACAATTTCCTGCAGTGGGAAGTTTGATAAGGAGGATTGATGTTGATGAAATAATCAAGGAAAATTATGCTCAGGAAATTATATGAAATCTAATAGTTCAGTGCATCTGTAAGAAGAGGCATAAATCTGTCATCTCAGAGGGCCTATTTTACCTTTAAAGGTTTGGGGTGCATTATTGGAAACTTAACAGCATTCTACCATATATCTGCTCATTAAAATAAGTCAGAATAACCTCATGAATCCCTTAAATTATACTCTCAGTTGGGGCCAAAAATAAGTTTATTACATGCTGTAACATCGCTAGTTAGTCTATTTTACATCCAGATTTCAGTAATCCAATGCAAAGGTTACTATCTTAATGAACCTATCATTAGCTAACCACTGGAAGATATGTCTATTTGATTCTTGTTCATAAGGTAAACCTAGAAATTGTGAAAGAATTTTGACAGTTCTGTCATACAGCATTCTTTCCACTGAGAACCAATGTAAAGGGGATTCTTCTCACTGAGCACCAATATAAGAGGCATTTTTTTCCACTGGACACAAATGTAAGGCTATTACAGACACTGACCATGTGGCTTCATCCCCACTGAATGGGCTCCACATATTGTCATACTTATCATCTTGTTGCCCACATACAGTGGGGACAGAAAGTATTCAGACCCCCTTAAATTTTTCACTCTTTGTTATATTGCAGCCATTTGCTAAAATCATTTAAGTTCATTTTTTTCCTCATTAATGTACACACAACACCCCATATTGACAGAAAAACACAGAATTGTTGACATTTTTGCAGATTTATTAAAAAAGAAAAACTGAAATATCACATGGTCCTAAGTATTCAGACCCTTTGCTCAGTATAAGCACCCTTTTGATCTAACACAGCCATGAATCTTTTTGGGAAAGATGCAACAAGTTTTTCACACCTGGATTTGGGGATCCTCTGCCCTTCCTCCTTGCAGATCCTCTCCAGTTCTGTCAGGTTGGTTGATAAACGTTGGTGGACAGCCATTTTTAGGTCTCTCCACAGATACTTAATTGGGTTTAAGTCAGGGCTCTGGCTGGGCCATTCAAGAACAGTCACGGAGTTGTTGTGAAGCCACTCCTTCGTTATTTTAGCTGTGTGCTTAGAGTCATTGCCTTGTTGGAAGGTAAACCTTTGGCCCAGTCTGAGGTCCCGAGCACTCTGGAGAAGGTTTTCATCCAGGATATCCTTGTACTTGGCCACATTCATTATTCCCTTGATTGCAATCAGTCGTCCTGCCACTGCAGCTGAAAAACACCCCCACAGCATGATGCTGCCACCACCATGCTTCACTGTTGGGACTGTATTGGACAGGTGATGAGCAGTGCCTGGTTTTCTCCGCACATACCACTTAGAATTAAGGTCAAAAAGTTATATATTGGTCTCATCAGACCAGAGAATCTTATTTCTCACCATCTTGGAGTCCTTCAGGTGTTTTTTATAAAACTCCATGCGGGCTTTCATGTGTCTTGCACTGAGGAGAAGCTTCCGTCGGGCCACTCTGCCATAAAGCCCTGACTGGTGGAGGGCTGCAGTGATGGTTGACTTTCTACAACTTTCTCCCATCTCCCGACTGCATCTCTGGAGCTCAGCCACAGTGATCTTTGGGTTCTTCTTTACCTCTCTCACCAAGGCTCTTCTCCCCCGATAACTCAGTTTGGCTGGACAGCCAGCTTTAGGAAGGGTTCTGGTCGTCCCAAACGTCTTCCATTTAAGGATTATGGAGGCCACTGTGCTCTTAGGAACCTTAAGTGCAGCAGAAATTTTTTGTAACCTTGGCCAGATCTGTGCCTTGCCACAATTCTGTCTCAAAGCTCTTCAGGCAGTTCCTTTGACCTCATGATTCTCATTTGCTCTGACATGCACTGTGAGCTGTAAGGACTTTTATAGACAGGTGTGTGGCTTTCCTAATCAAGTTCAATTAGTATAATCAAACACAGCTGGACTCAAATGAAGGTGTAGAACCATCTCAAGGATAATCAGAAGAAATGGACAGCACCTGAATTAAATATATGAGTGTCACAGCAAAGGGTCTGAATACTTAGGACCATGTGATATTTCAGTTTTTCTTTTTTAATAAATCTGCAAAAATGTCAACAATTCTGTGTTTTTCTGTCAATATGGGGTGAAAATTTTAAGGGGGTCTGAATGCTTTCCGTCCCCACTGTAAGGTCACAATTGTCCACTGTTGTCCACATATTGTCAATATTGTCAATTGGTTGACCATATGTCATGTTTGAAAATAAAGTTTCCTGCATACTGTAACAAATGACTGTTTGTTGCCCTGCCCAGTCTAGTTGGCACATGTCCTTTTAGTTCAAACAATAAAAGAAAAAAAAACACACACACATGCAGTACACACAGTACACTTACACAAACAGAAAACCTCTATATACACAATCCTTTACCCACAATTGATCCAGGGGAAGGAAACCCCCACACCAATAAAGCATGATCAAATTTGCTCCAGCAGGGGGAAAGAATTTATCCTATTTTTACAAGAGGCAATCAGATATTCCCTGGATCAACTGGTGCCAATATATATAAATATACAGTAAGTATCCAGTTATATTTTGTCAAAAAGAATTCAGGCCTTAAAAAAAATCTACTGAGCTGGCCAGAACCTACTCCTGAGGGAGACCACTTCACATATTTGGAGGTTAAATCTCCACCACATGTAAGAAGTGCTCCCTTGTCCTTTTTGATGAACTTAAAGTGAAGAACTCTACACCAAGTTCAATATATGGATACATGGTGATCATATTTCCCCTTAATCTCCTCTTCTCAAGAGAGAATAAATTCAGTTCAGCTTATCTTTCTTCGTAACTGAGCTACTCAATGTCTCTTATCAGTTTGGTTGCCCTTCTTTGAAATTTCTCCAGTTCCCCGATATTCTTTTTGTGAACTGGGGCCCAAAACTGAATTTCATATTCCAGATGAGGTCTATACCTCTGTTAATACAAGAAAGTGTTTTGTTAGCTTTAGAAGCTTAAAGTGGTTGTAAAGGCAGAAGTTTTTTAATCCTAATGCATTCCATGCATTAAGATGACAAAAAAAATTCTGCGTGCAGCAGCCTCCCTTCACCTCTCTAATACTTACATGAGCCCCATCTAGATCCAGCAATGTTGCAGCAGTGTCTCGGCTACCCAGGACTCCCCTCCTTATTGGTTGAGACAGCAGCATGGCGCCATTGGCTCCTGCTGCTGTCAATCAAAGTCAGTCAGCCAATGAGGAGAGAAAGGGGTGGGGCCAGGCCATGGCTTTGTGTTTGAATGGACACACAGAGCTGTGGCTCGGCTTGGGTGCCCCATAGCAAGCTGCTTGCTGTGGGGGGCATTCAGCAGGAGGGAGGGGCCAGGAGCGCGGACGAGGGACCCGAGAAGAAGAGGATCTGGGCTGCTCTGTGCTAAACCACTGCACAGGGCAGGTAAGTATAACATGTTAGTTATTTCTAACTAAAAAAAAATAGACTTTAGTATCACTTTAAGCTTGGTATTGAATGCTATTAATAAGCCTTTTGATCTACCAGAACACCCAGATCCTTCTCCACCATTGATTTCCCCAGTTGTACTCCCCCTAGTATATATGATGCATGCATATTCTTAGCCCCCAAGTGCATAACTTTACATTTATCAACATTAAACCTCATTTGCCACATAGTTGCCCAATTAAACAGTGCATTGAGGTTGGCTTGTAAATTGGAGAGATCCTGTAAGGACATTATTCCACTGCATAGCTTGGTGTCATCCGCAAAGACTAAAATTGTAGTTTTAATTCCAAACTCCATATAATTTCTAAGTATATTAAAAGTAAGGGTCCCAACATTGAACCATGGGGTACACCAGTAACAACCCTAGACCATTCAGAGTATGAATCATTAACCACCAAGTCTCTGAATACTTTCGGAATATGGTCTTTTAGTCAGTTTTCTATCCATTTACAAACTGAATTTTCCAAGCCTGTAAACTTTAAAGGGGCCGTAAACCTCAAGCATTAAAATATGAACAAAGCACATGTTTCTATAGTGTTTACTTGCCTCTCTCAAAAGGACTACGGAGTTGGTTTACTAAAACTTGAGATTGCAAAATCTGGTGCAGCGCTTCATAAATAGAAGCTTCCAGTTTTTTTTGTCAAAGTTTAATTGAACGAGCTGAAGTTAAAAGTTGATTGGCTACCATGCACAGCTGTACCAGATTTTGCACTCTCCAATTTTAGTAAATCGACCCCTAAGCCTCGGTTCACACCAGAGGCGGCACGACTTGCAGGTCGCCTCACCGAGGCGATCTGCACACGACTGCACGGGCGACTTGCAAAACGACTTCTGTATAGAAGTCTATGCAAGTCGCCCCAAGTCGCCCCCGTAGTAGTACAGGAACCTTTTTCAAAGTCGGAGCGACTTGCGTCGCTCCCCTTAGAACGGTTCCATAGCACAGAATGGGAGGTGACTTGTCAGGCGACTAGGTCGCCTGACAAGTCGTCCCAGTGTGAACCGGGGCTCAGTGTAATTTTTCTCTGCTATCTAGTTCCTCAGTTATCAGCATGAGCCACTTCTGACATGTTTTTCCCAGCACCAAGAGCTAAAAAGGTGACAAGGGAGGGAGCACCAGCACACAGCATGTGATTGACATCCTCAGCTCTGTTCCTGTGTACTGTGTGAAGATGGGTGTTCCTTGCCCTAATCAGCTCTCAGAGCACTTGTACAGTGTGTAACTGCAGCTCTCCGCTCCCTGCTTTGTGGGTTTGTGAAAAATCTTTTTCATCTCTGAGTTTTACAAGGATGTACGGGACAAATTGCTGCAGATAAACAGGTGCAACTTATGTAGGAGGATTAGATAAATCTCTGTGTATTACCTGAGGCTAGCCAATTTAGTGGGTATATATAAGGGCTTACAACCATTTTAACTTACACATTAGCTGTGTGTTGGGAGCTGTGTCAAACACTTTTGCAAAATCCAAGTATATTATATCCACAGCCACTCCTTTGTCTTAAGTTTTTGTTTACTTCATTATAAAAATAAATCAGATATGATTGCCAATTTCTAACCAATGTTTTTTTTCAATAGCCATTTCTTTGCCTATGTATTTTCAAGAATTGGTGAGTTAAAGCCTAACTCCACATTTAATGTCTTTTTAAATTGTTAAACTATTTACTGCACTAAAAAATGCGCTTGCTGGGCATGTTGTATTACCTGTATCTACAAACAGTAAACAGTACTGAGGAACAGAGACTTCCCATCCCATTCCCACTGCTCAGCCATTCATGGAAACTTTACACTCTATAAACGAATACAAAGCTTTCTCTGGCTGAGGAGGAGATTGTGACGTCATCCACCCACCTCTCCACCTCAGCCAATCAGAGGAAGCGTTGTATTCATTCATAGAATACAAAGTTTCCTGTGAATGGCTGCGCAGGCCCATCTGTATTTTGTTCCGGGACTGGGACAGAAAGTTTCTGGGACGGAAAGTGCTGTATACTGTATGTAGCTGAGACTACATACGGGTAATACAGTGCACCTAGCAAGAGCATCTGGTCAGCTTGGCACAAATAATTTATTTAAAGGGACATAACAGGTACACTTTTTGCTGTAATCCTGTGGGTATAATTAATAAAAAGGCGCCACTACTCAAAATACCGCCACTGCACCTCTGGATAGATACAGAGTATGTGGAAGCTGCCACTTAAAAGGATCAAATATAAAAGCTGAATTTTAACTACTGGTCAATCTGGGATAATGGCACAAAGTCAAAATAGCGGCGCTAAATGTTTGTGCACAAAGAGTATTAAATCCCCTAAAGTGACACCAGCGCCAATTAAATACAGACTCACCAGCGCCCATCAATGCCACTTCACCAGTGCCGATCAAATACAGACTCACCAGCGCCCATCAAATACAGACTCACCAGCGCCCATCAATGCCGCTTCACCAGCGCCAATCAAATACAGACTCACCAGCGCCCATCAATGCCGCTTCACCAGCGCCCATCAAATACAGACTCACCAGCGCCCATCAATGCCGCTTCACCAGCGCCAATCAAATACAGACTCACCAGCGCCCATCAATGCCACTTCACCAGCGCCAATCAAATACAGACTCACCAGCGCCCAGACTCGGGGGGGTACATTTGGCAGATCAGTCAATATAATGCATATACACTCACACACATTTTAAAATTACATTTCATTGTCATCACATATACCATCTCATTAACTCTTTTACTTACCACACCAGTAAAACCTGTTCCTCACTGGCACCAACTCTGCTGCACTGCCTGTGTACCTGCCAGGCTGCCTGCTGTTTCTGTGTCTGTGCGATGCCTCTTCCCGTTGAAGCCAGCCCAGGCTCACCTGTCCCCAAGTCCGGGGGGCCGCCGCCATGCTGTATCCCATGATGCATGCATCCTCCATCCATACTCCACTCCAGGAGAGTGTGGGGGAGGGGGGGGGCAGGGGGTCTGTGCTGCTGGACTGACATGGACACACACTGTAGAGCGGAGAGCGGCCTCGGCGAGTCGGCGGGATATGACATATCACAGATTGACAGTCTGAGAGCGGAGGGGATGGCATGGGGGGGGCGGCTTCTGCCTGACACTGACACACAGAGAGCTGGACTGGACACATGTTACTGGCTCGCTGCATGATAGCAGAGCACAGAGGGGGGATTACTGTCTACGTGGACTGTAAACACATCGGGGGGGGGGGTTGGCGGCATTTGCTGTTTGACACGGCAGGGTAGTTGCAAAGACAGTGCAGGAGTAAAATAGCCAGCTGCCGTGCGCTCTAGGTGGCAGTGCGCCCTAGGCGGTTGCCTAATCCGCCTAGTGGTAGCACCGGCCCTGGACAGAGCTTATGCTAAGAACTGGTTGGAATTAGACCTTAACATAATCCTCTCTCTTACCTAAATATTTGACTTAAAGCAGATATGCACCTTCCAGGCAATTTTCAGTTCTACCCTCCCCTCCTCCACCTAAATAGAGTTGTATTTTTTTTTAATTAGTTTTTTTGAAAAAACAATGTGGTCTGCCTCCAGGTGCAAGTCATTAACCTAGGCGAATGACGTGCACTATGCTCCTTTTGCCTACTGGGATATACATGTCATATATCCCAGGAGGCATTGTCACACCATTCAGTAAGGAAAAGGGGGGTGGACCTAGTAGCATGTCATTGGTAGGCCCACCGGCTGAACACGGAAAAGTCAGTGCCTACTGATAAAGTCACATTCAGATGTGGTGGCATGGGACAGAGCTGTGGCAAAACAGAAGAGTATCTCAGCGGGACAATGTTGAATCTGTTGGGTGGGTGAGTATCTGAATTGTGCAGAAGACAACCCATGGTAAGCAGAGGTTAAAAGAAATGGAGGGGGAGGCTAAAGATCTGCTTTAACACTTTAGCACCTAACCCTTAAAACAGAACTGAATTCTGGAAGCTGTGTCTTTTTAGGCAAGCAGAGAGAAAAGCATTTTTTCTCCAGTATTGCCTGTAGGCTACCTGAAACTGATCATTCCCAATTACTGACTTACCATGCCTTATTGTGCAATATGTAGTGGTGACCATCTTGGTAGAAGAAAGGGTCTTGCTTCTTCATATGAGAGCCACCTTCCTGATGACTGGTGGTGGAATATTTAGAAAGAGAGGTACAAAAACCATAGAATTAATGAAGCAAGAGAGAATCTTGCAATTTAGGTTCTCAGATATACTGTAGCTTCCTCTCTAGGAAGAAGATAAGCATTCAGCATTGGCATCACCAAATCTCACGCAGTGCTTTAGATGTCATAATGCAGTTTTACAGCTATGCAGCTGTAGGCACACAAGATGCCCCTCTAACAGTGGTCGGTTGGGTCACCCACACCACCTCCCCCCACCCCCCTGGTCGGTCGGTCACTTGGCAACACTTAACCTGGGCCTCCCTCCAGGCGACCAACTAGCTACCTGTGCGTCTCCTCTCCTCGCCTCTCCTCCCTCCACCTCCCAGTGGCCAGCGTAGCTTCTCCCCGGGCGACGGACAGGTGGCCGGCTAGCTTCTCATCCATCTACTCTCCTCGCATCTCCTCCCGGCGGCCAGCGTAGCTTCTCCTTTCGTCCAATCGGGAACCGGTCCAAGACCCGTTTCCTGATTGGTCGGGAGGAGAATTAGTGTCACAATAGCGAATGTTCATTCTAGTGTCACACAACTGTGTGGGCTTGGAGCGCAGGGCTCTGCGCCCCGAGACCACCCTATTTTGAAGCCTATTAGAGCTCTAATCACTGGCTTCAAACCCCCCCCCCATTGGAACCCATGCATCTGATGCCTTGCATGTAGATTAGGGGGCCAGACGCACGGATAGGGGGAGCGGTGCCTGTGCGCCCCTTATGGATGGGCCGCCTCTGCCCTCTAATATAGAAAATCTTCACTTTTTTAGTTTAGGTGCATTTTAACCCATAACCTATGGCTAAACCTTAATTCTTAACCTAACCCTTTAATGAATCCTACCCAAAATCATAAATCTTAAAACTAACTGATAACACTGCATGAAACTGAATAAATACCTTTCCATGATGAAAGTGTCCTTACAGTCCCTGCATCAAGGTCTTACAATACTAATATATGGGTTTTAATTACCCCACAAATATAATTTTCTGTGTGCAAGTTCTTTGTCCTCAGTCATTGTATTGCAATTTGGTGTATGTAGTCAGTTGCAAAATCAAATGCAGTCTGATAAAGACAGAAAAGACTGCCGCCCATTCCCGTTCTTTCCTGCCTGGTACAGTAGATTGCAATATTCCTTATGGTAATAGAATTCATTCCTCCCACGTTCCTCCCACATGAACAAGACCATATCAGTGTCACTGTAATGCAGTTAAATGGCTGGGACATGATAATAAAGAATATTCCTTCTTTGGCATTTCCATTACAGTTTTAACTGGGTTAAAAACGATCACATTACCCATACTGGGAACTTTCTTAACAGTGTTATTCTAATAATTATACAACATGAGCAAAGTAGAACAGTGTAATTTTGTGACATGTCTGCAAGAACAAATCATTATTCTTTACATTTTGGATGAAAGTGTTCACTGTACAACAATTGCTAGTGATTTGTATTGTCTCATGGCTTCCAGCTGCGCTTGCTAAGTTATCAGTTAATAAAACATGACAATCGTTCTTGGTCACCTCTTTAAAAATGAATGCAGCAAACCCTTGGAGTTTATTGCAGCACTTCCTGACAGAAAAAAAAAAAAAAAAAAGAAGCTAAGTCTTAGTGCAGTCGATGACAACAGGAGTGGTAAAAAACAGAAGGTTGATCTGCATTTTTGCCACCTCCCAACCACCCACCTACAAAATATATATTGCGACCTCTCTGGTTCACTCACATCACCATGGCTGCATTGCTTTGCAGCAAAATTTCAGCAAATTTAACCCCCCATGTCACCATATAGCACTATGGCGGTAAAGGTGTCTAGTGTGTCCCCTTACCAATATTTCAACAGTACAAAACACATGGCCACTGCCCTCACCTATAACCCCTGTTTTTAACGCACACTAGTAAACAGGATAATTTGGATGGTGGCAGGCTGGTTGGTTGAGCAGGGAATTCCTTTGGTTCTGTTTTGCATGGGTTGCCCTTTTATGTGCCCCTTGCTGCAAACGCCAGTTATAGGTGAGGGCAGTGGCCATTTGTTTTGTACTGCTGAAATTTTGGTGAGGGGATGCACTGGACACCTTTGCTGCCATATTGCTATATGATGGGTGTCCAGTGTGCCCCTGTGCCTTCAAGGAGGGGTGGGTTCCCTCCGGCTCACCTGCCCTCTGCCTATCCATTATAATGTATGTGCTTCTCAAAATTTAGAGTTAGGACTGCAGATAATAATGGGGTGCCTTGATGGGGCTCTGTAGCTTATGTATGTATTTGCAAATGTGTGCAAACTAAACCCCTGTTTTTAACGCATACTGCAGACCTCCCAACTGTCCCTGACTTTGAGGGACTGTCCCTGATTTGGAGCAATGTCCTTCTGTCCCTCATTACTCCACATTTGTCCCTCATTTTGGCCTGATCTATATAGATGTATATAAAATGCACTTTTCTATCTTTCAAAAAGTGTTTCCCAGTGCTTTCCTTTCATCCAATTTCTAAATTGCTGCATTTGTACATTTTAAAAGCCAGTATAAAGGAATAGTCGTGGTAAAAAAAGCACTTGTGGATTTGATTAACCTTTTTTGGGTTAATTCTCCTTTAAGGGGGTGTGGCAGGAGGCGTGTCCTATGCCTACATACATTTGCTAATAGGTGTCCCTCATTCCCATCGGGAGGTATGCATATTGTTAGACAGGATAATTCGGTTTGTTGCAGGCTGGTCATTAAGTTGAGCTGGGAATTTCTTTAGTTTTGTTTGTCATGTACACCAACTGCATTCAGAGCACCTTCAGGTTGTCATATTGCATTGAATTTTGAATAAAATTACAGTGCTGCAAATTAAAAGGAAATTTTTTGAAGAAGTAATTTTGATAACATTAAATTACAATATGGCTTATGTAACAATTATATATGCTATACCAGAGATATGCAATTAGCGGACCTCCAGCTGTTGCAAGACTACAAGTCCCATCATGCCTCTGCCTCTGGGTGTCATGCCTAGGCTATCAGAGTTTTGCTATGCCTCATGGGACTTGTAATTCTGTAACAGCTGGAGGTCCACTAATTGCATATCCCTGTGCTATACATATCAATTTTCTTTTTAGTATTTTTTCCCACTAAAGTGTAGTGACCAGGGCGGACTGATAACTCATGGGGCCCCCGGGAAATAGGAGATTATGGAGCCCCCAGGCAATTAGAGATTATGGGGCCACACAGTATACACACACAGTATACAATCACACAGTATACACATACATGTACACACAGTATACACAGACAGATGTAAAAAAAAAAGACAGATTTTTACATACTGTCCCTGGTTTTACTGAGGCTGGCAACCCTGATGGGGCCCCCTAGCGTCCCAGGGCCCTCGGGCAGTGCCCGAGTGGCTCAATGGTCAGTCCACCCCTGGTAGTGACCCTTTCTAAAGTCTTGAACTGACCCTGTCATAAGGAAAGAATAGGAGCTGCCATAGTTTACAACCAGAACTTGCTATTGACCCTGGTGGCAACTAGACCGGGAAAAAACCTAACAGAGGTTATTTCCCTCCCCCACTCTATCCAAAATGAAAAAAAGTTTTTCCATTAGTTCTACTTAACCATTTCAATATAGGGCACTTATAGACCTTCCTGCCCAGACCAATTTTCAGCTTTCAGCGCTGTCGCAGTTTGAATGACAATTGCGCGGTCATCCATCACTGTACCCAAACTAAATTTTTATCATTTTGTTCCCACAAATAGAGCTTTCTTTTGGTGGTATTTGATCACCTCTGTGGTTTTTATTTTTTGATAAACAAATAAAAAAAGACCGGAAATTTTGAAAAAAATAAAAGTTTTGCTTTTGTTTCTGTTATAAAATTTCGTAAATAAGTAAGTTTTCTCTTTTTCACTGATGGGCACTGATAAGGCGGCACTGACAGGCACTGATAAGGCGACACCGATGAGGTGGCGCCAATGAGCGGACACTGACGGGTACTGACGATGGGCACTGATATGCGGCACTGGTAGGTGGCACTGATGGGTGGCACTGATATGCAGCACTGATGGGCATTGATAGGCGGCACTGATGGGCACTCATGGGTGACACTGGTGGGCACTGATGGGCACTGATAGGCGACACTGATGGGCACTGAAAGGCTGCAAAGATGGGTTCTTATGGGTGGCACTGATAGGTGGCACTGCTGGGCACTGATGGGCACTGATAGGCAGCACTGCTGGGCACTTATGGGCACTGATAGGCGGCACTGAAGGGCATTGATACGTGGCACTGATGGGCACTGATACGCAGCACTGATATGAGGCACTGATAGGCATCCCTGGTGGCACTGGCAGTGGTAGGCATTGTGAGTGGGCACTGATTGGCAGCTGCCTGGGCACAGATTAGTATTTCCCTGGGGGTCTAGGGGGGGGCATACCTGGTGGTCCAGTGTGGATGGCCGTCCTGGTGGTCCTGGGTGGCATGATGGTGGTCCTGGGCGGCATGATGGTGGTCCTGGGTGGAAACCCGAGGGGGGGCTGTGCTGATAAACAATTAGCATATCCCCTGTCAGGAGAGCAGCCGATCGGCTCTTCTCTACTCGCGTCAGTCAGACGCGAGTGAGGAAAAGCCGATCATCGGCTCTTCCTATTTATTTCGTGATCAGCCGTGATTGGACATGGCTGATCACGTGGTAAAGAGTCTCCATCAGAGACTCTTTACCTAGATCGGAGTTGCGGTGTGTTAGACTGACACACCGCAACAACGATCACCGCGATGCGCGCCCCCAGGGGCGCGCAGCGGCTTAATATCCTGAGGAGGTCCTATGACACCCAGTCAGGATATTGAAACCACTTTGCCGCCGTCATTCTGCTATATGGCGTGCGGCAAGTGGTTAAACAATAATTATAGTATTGCAATTATATTTGTGGTCATATGTTTGGTCTGCATGTAGAATTGTGGGCAGCTACATCAAAAGCAGATCTTATATTTTCATGCCAGGTTTGCTTTAATTATTGTTACTATGTTGAAAACAGCTTCCAATACTCTATGTTTTTTGGCACACCCATTGCAATAAATAACAAGACAACTAAGAAAGACATCATCCTAACCCTCCTAGTGCCTCTGCATATTTTACTACACTATCATAATGTATGTTTATACATCCACATGAAGCTTTTAAAGAACTCCAGCCAAAAACAATATAACTTTTGTACTTTTGGATGGTGTGACTGGTCTTTATTTCAGGAAGCTCCTTGCACAGAGGTAAAGTTTCAAAGGCAGGGGAAGGACTAAGAGCCTATTAGGTCTAGTGTATGCAAATATGTTGACAAGGGGCATGCTGATAGAAGGAAATAATAGAGCGAGTAAAGGGATGACCCCTTCAGTCATCATGTTGAATGCATGCTGTTTATTTCACAGAGACATCAAAACCAGTCTTTGAACTGACTCATTAACAATATCTGTTGGAGACGTGTTACAGGCAACTGTTATGTAGCTGAGAAGATAAAAAGTAACATTGTTACTGGATACAACCTACATTGTAGGTGACATTCATTAAAGTGTAATGCCGCGTACACACGATTGGACTTTCCGCCAACAAAACCGTGGATTTTTGTTCGAAGGACGTTGGCTCAAACTTGTCTTGCATACACACAGGCTCACAAATGTTGGCCAACAATTACGTTGGAACGCGCTGACGTACAATATTGAGTTGGCCCACCCTTTGCAGCTATAACAGCTTCAACTCTTCTGGGAAGGCTGTCCACAAGGTTTAGGAGTGTGTCTATGGGAATGTTTGACCATTCTTCCAGAAGAGCATTTGTGAGGTCCGGCACTGATGTTGGACAAGAAGGCCTGGCTCACAGTCTCCACTCTAATTCATCCCACATGTAGCTTTAGATAAAGGGAGGAAAGACTTATCATCTGTCAAGTTTTTATTGCTGTCTATTTCCACAAAAGGGGGACTCACTCCTCTATGTGTACTAGCAACCATTGCCAATGAGAAAAAAAATGGGAAATCCAAAATTGTCTCCAGAACAAAAGGTGAGAACAATTTTTCCAATGGGGAGACCTATTTCAGGGACAGCCTAATGCCGCGTACACACGAGCGGACTTTACGGCGGACTTTGCCCGGCGGACTTTTCGTCGGACTTTGTTTGCTCCTTGCGCCGGACTTAAAAACGAACGGACTTGGCCACACACGGTCACTGCAAAAGTCCGCTGGTTTTGAACGCGGTGACGTATAGCACGTACGACGGGACTAGAAAAAGGAAGTCCAAGCCCCACTCCGGCACCCTTTGGGCTCCTTCTGCTAATCTCGTGTTAGTAGAAGTTTGGTTAGAGACGATTCGCGCTTTTCACACTTCAGCTTATTTCGTTCGTTTTCTGCGGTTCAGTTTGTGCTTGTGAGGTTTGTATCTGCTTTTCAGTGCGTGTTGGTCAGTTCGTAACCTGCCTTGCAGGCCGTTCTGCTCCGCTCGTTCCTGATTTTCAGGTCGTTCTTCATAGGCCTTGCTATTCTTCAGTGCGTTTGTTATAAGTTTGTTTGTTTGAGCAGCCGACCGTTTTGAAGCCATGTCGAGTGGACGTTCTCGTTCTCGAGTTCGTGCTGTGTGGGGACTTGGTGTTGGGGTTAATACTTTGACCCGAGTCCAGTCCATGAACAGGGCGAGGAGGAGTTCATGGACCAAGAATTGGTTGCGCCGGCGTGACCAGTTCTGTCATATGCCTTTGCTCCGTGAGCTCCGTGAGAACAATCCTGATGATTTCAGGAATTTTCTCAGGATGACGGACCCCATCTTTGAGCGTCTGCTGGCTATGCTGACCCCCTATATCAGCAGGCAGGATACCTGCATGAGGCAAGCCATCAGTGCGGAGCAGAGGCTAGTTGCCACGTTACGTTATTTGGCGACAGGGAGAAGTCTTCAGGACTTAAAGTTCTCGACAGGCATCTCCCCCCAGGCTCTGGGGATCATAATCCCAGAGACCTGTTCTGCTATTATTCAGGTCCTGCAGAAGGAATATATGAAGGTAAGTTTTATCCTTTAACATTACATGATATGTATTAACTGTTTTTGGATGTATTGTAGAACTGTCCTCTTTACCTAATTGCCATGCTTTCAATCTGCTGTGAATGTCCCCTTTATCTTTGTGCATGCCTATTTTAATAATTTATTGCCCTATGCATGCCTAATTTATTTCATTAACCTCCCCACCATGCAATGCTGGGTGCATTTTTATCTCTAGCCTATAGTCCATTGAACAATGTATATTGTCTGCTCCATTGTCTTGTTTGTCCCTCCCCCACCCCACTAATGTTTCAGCCAGTCATGTGTGTTTGTGAACCTAATTAGAACCCCTCCCCCACCCCACAAATGTTTCAGCCAGTCAGGTGTGTTTGTTAACCTAATTAGAACCCCTCCCCCACCCCACTAATGTTTCAGCCAGTCAGGTGTGTATGTTAACCTAATTAGAACCCCTCCCCCACCCCACTAATGTTTCAGCCAGTCAGGTGTGTTTGTTAACCTAATTAGAACCCCTCCCCCACCCCACTAATGTTTCAGCCAGTCAGGTGTGTTTGTTAACCTAATTAGAACCCCTCCCCCACCCCACTAATGTTTCAGCCAGTCAGGTGTGTTTGTTAACCTAATTAGAACCCCTCCCCCACCCCACTAATGTTTCAGCCAGTCAGGTGTGTTTGTTAACCTAATTAGAACCCCTCCCCCACATTCAAATGTATCAATGGCCCATCATAGGGGGTGATTAATCTTATAAGTGTGCCTTATGTTTTTCAACATTTCAATTACAAACACACATATTCATAATATTTGACTGCTGTTGTTTACTAATGTTTTGGTGTAATCTGAAATAAAATTTTTGTTATTAAAGTCCTTATCTTTTTTTTTTGCACTCCACAGTTTCCTACAAGTCCACAGGAATGGCAGACTGTGGCCTCCCAGTTCGCTGACCGTTGGGACTTTCCCAACTGTGTCGGGGCGATTGACGGGAAACATGTCCGGATTGTGCCACCACCGCATTTGGGGTCTTATTTCTTTAACTACAAGGGGTTCCATAGTGTAGTTTTGATGGCGGTGGTCTCGGCACATTTGGAGTTTATGTTTGTGGATGTGGGGAAGAACGGCCGGATGTCTGATGGAGGAGTCTTTGCACAGACCGAGCTGTGCCATCGTCTCCAGACCGGTGGCCTGGAATTGCCACCTGATGACGATAATGTGGATGGACTCCCCTCAGTTTTTATTGCTGATGAAGCATTTGCTCTCTGTGAGAACTTGATGAGGCCGTTCCCCCAAAGGACACTCACCCCTGAGAGGAGGGTATTTAATTATCGGCTGGCCAGAGCAAGAAGGGTTGTGGAGAATGCCTTTGGTATTCTGGCCAGCCGGTTCCGTATCTTCCTTACGGCTATTAATTTGGCGGACTATAAAATCAACCACGTCATCCTTGCTTGCTGCATCTTGCATAACTTTTTAAGGAGACATTCAGCTACATATCTATCCTCTGTTGGGCCTGAGCCCAGACTGGAAGAGACTAGTAGCACTTTCACAGGCCTAGAAATTGGGCGTATTGGCTTGGCCCCCCGAACCGCACGTCAAGTGCGTGACCGTTATGTGAATTATTTTAATGGTCGGGGGGCCATTGCTATTCAGCAACAGCTGTAAGTTTATATCAAAAATAAAAAAGAAAATTGGTTTATCTAAATATCTTGTTTTTATTGTTGTTTACCTTTAAGTTATGTCTGTCTCCTAGTGCACTTGTAGTAGTGTCAAGTGCGTTTAGCTTTAGTTAATCAGGCCCACAAAAACAACCCCGAAATTTTGACTTCAAGAAACAGCCACACACATTGTATAGGGTAAAAAATTTTACTTGGTGCACATTGAAAGGTGCATTTTTTACCATATGTTTTTTTTTTTTTTTTTTCAAAAATATTTTACGTTGTGTAAAAAAATACTATTTTAGTAAATTATTCAAGCCATTTTTTCCCAAAAATATAGACCTTTATCTAACAAGATTTACATACACAACAGTGTTTTTAGAAACAAAACTTACAATATAAATGAACTTACAAAGTTCAATATTTCGAGAACGGTGCATGTAATGTCACCCTTGGAAATTGTTCATTTATAAGATGCTCAAAATTGAGCTTTAAGAAAGGGTCAAGTCAACATGTGCTATCTCCTATCATGGGAGAGCAATGTACGTGTTTTGTGTGTGCAATCCCATTTTTGGTTCCTCTCACCACCAAAGAATTTTCAGGATGAAGGGTTTGCAAACACAAAACAAGTACATTGCTAACCCATGATGGAAGATAGCACATGATGACACACCGTGTGCATCACACATTTTAAATTTGGGTATACCCCCAAAATATTCCTAAAATTTTGGATAACAAAATAACTTCACAAGGAAATGAAGAACATGATTGATGTTTTTAGGCCAAACGTGATTATATTCGGCCCAAAACATCAATCATGTTCTTCATTTCCTGTTGCATGGAGTCCAGGCGAAGTTTCATGCTGTGAATTTGTTCACGCATTTGATCTATGTGGCCATTCCACAGCATAATCTGGCCAATTAATCTTTGTGCACTGTCTGTGGTGAAGTGCTCTGCCGCTTGGCCTTCCACAACCAGAAACTCACCTAAAACGAGTGAATAAAAACAAGGTTTACAATATGCACGCCAAAATACAGTAAAACTGAAGCTGGGGTGTCAGTCACTCACTTGGTGGGCTTGAAACCTCGCACACTTCCTCCACCTCTCCTTCCTCAAGGTCGTCGGGTGGGCGTGGTCTTGGGCTGGGGCTTGGGGTAGGTTCGGCCTCAGGCTGGTGACTTGGGGGGGTCCTGAGATCCTTGGACTGTTGTCTGAGTCTTTTCTCCCCTATGAGATTTGAAAAAAAGGTATAGTTAAAACACACTGATCTTTTATGTTTTAAGAAATAAAGTAAAACGTTGGTTAATATTTTTGGGAAATTTTCACAGATGCTGACACCTCAATGATCTCCTATGTGTATTACCCCTCAAAAATTTAGTTATGGTCACATAGTACACTAGAAAATGCATTTCCTTAGCAAAATGCGTGGGAATGCTGAATAGCTACATGGCTAAAATGACCGCCATCAAAACTGCCCCATCATATTCCTATATTATAAATCAGTACATGGTGTGTCTGTCCCCTCCCCCTGGGCTCTGTAATCAGAGCTGAGATGCTCCAGCCACCTCCCCCCTGTGTATAACAGAAGCTTGGGTAACCATGGCAACAAAACAAACACAGTACACTCTGATTAATGTCTAAAATGTCACGAAATGACCTCTAAACAAAAAGCTTTTTCTCCAAAATTTAAAAAAATATCAAACAGAAAGGATATAGCCAGATAGATGAATATTTAGTGAACATTGTAAAGTTTGTTTGGTGTCTCTAGGTGAAAGTATGAAGGACCTGAAACTTTTGGGAGCGGAAGAAGAATTTGAGGATTTCAAGCATGCTCCCATTGAATTCAATGTTGAAAAAAGTGAATAAAAAATTATTATTTAAGAAAGTATAAATGTTATTAACAAATTTGAAAATGACCACACATCAGCTAAAAGAGACGAACATTTTAATAGTTGAATGGTTTTAATAGCTGAAAGTATGCAGAAGTTACGCAGAGCCAAAAAACGTACGGAAGAAAATTCTAAGTAAATTTATACACAAATAAAATCGAAGAACAATAGTGGTACTGCTAAATCATTCCCAATAACTATAGTGCTCGTGAGTCCAGATGTGGAAACAGCTGCTGTGTCCTGTCCCTACATTACACTGAATCATTTTGGATGAAGCATTATATTTTCAAACACATCTACACCACATCAACTCATTGTGGGAATTCGAAAAATTATCAAGCCATAAATGTATATCCAACCCTGTCCCATCGTATTTGGCGAAAAAATAACGTCACTTTATAAAGTATCCGATCTATTCCAAAGAACGGTATTTACGAACGATGCTGAAAAACCGCCAAAAATAAGGATCAGCATGCAAGTTCTGTATCTCAATAGTAAAACACAAGTACTTACTTTTTTTCAGCAGCTTCTTTATTCGCCAATATTGCTCTGGCTCACGACTTTTTATGTCAGACCACCGCTTCCGCAATTGTTCTTTCGAACGTTTTGTCCCAAATTTCTCTTCCAGAGCGGTGACAACTGAGGACATTATTTTGTCCTTTCTCAGATTGGGTCGTGTGTACGGTCCTTTTTTGCCATCGTAGTCCTCCCTTCTTAATATGGACACCATCTCCACCATCTCTCCAAAAGCCATGTTGGTGGCCTTATATCTCCTCCGGGATGTGGATGTTTGGGGCTCCGGGCTTTCCTCCGCGCTACTTGCACTTAATCGCTCCGCCATCTTTTGCTATCTACTCCCACTGCGCAACGAAGAGTGAAGGGGCGGGGCCAAATCGTACTTACGAACGTCAGGGGCGGGCGACGCAGGCGGAGCATGACACATGCGCAGTGTATATAAAGCTAGTACGATGGCCTATGTATGTCCGTGCGGAAGTAGCGAGCGGAACAAACGAAGGTAAGATTAAAGTGTGTGTGTGTGTGTGTGTGTGTGTGTTTGTGTGTGTCCCCGTGTGTGTCCCCTAGATTACAACACAAACTAATCCTGAGATTTGGGACTGACATTTAAGTTTTGATCTTGTGTCTTGTCTTGCAGAAATAATGAATCCCTTTAAAGAGGAAGAGTTTTTGACACATTTCATTGATCTATATGAGCAGAAGAAAAACCTCTGGGAGGTCAAACACCCCCAATATTATAATCGTGATGTTAGGAAGGCAACACTGGGCACACTTTTAGAGTTTGTGAAGACTCGACTCCCCCAGGCAGACCTCAAGTTTGTGGACAGGAAAATAGGTATCTTGCGTAATATGTATAAGCGGGAACACAGAAAAATCCAGGAGTCGCTGAGATCCGGGGCAGCAGCTGACCAAGTTTATGTACCCAAGTTGTGGTATTACCACAAACTGCGATTCCTGGATGAGCAGACCGAAGCCAGGCAATCCCTTTCCACCCTTCCCTCCAGCCTTCCCTCCACCCTTCCCTCCAGCCTTCCCTCCACCCTTCCCTCCAGCCTTCCCTCCAGCCTTCCATCCACCTCCACCCCAGCTGAGGAGTCCCAGGATGAACTGGGCCTTTTCACCATAGATGAAGTGGATGCGCCCAGCTTCAGCCAGGTATACTTTTTTGGAACATTTTGGGATTGTGTAAATGTTATTAATGATGTTAAGGTGTTAATTTTGAAAGTGCTTCATCAAAAATCACTTCTGCACAAAGAGTAATATGTAGACATATCACTAGACAGTAGTGGCCAAATATATACGTAACTTCTGATCTTGTTGATCATCTGAAATAATGGTGTGGTCAAATAGATAGCCTTTACTATTTTGTGTAATTATCTTTGAAAGTTAGGAGCTGAAAATTGTGTGTGATTGCATAACCGAAAATTACAACTATGTCCCTTTTTTTTACACAGGATGACCTCAGCCAGGAGGAGGCCTTGCCCAGTGGGAGAGAGGAGGAGGCCTTGCCCAGTGGGAGAGAGGAGGAGGCTGTGGCTGGGCCAAGTAGAAGCCGCACAGAGTGTCAGGTGCCTCCCCTCCGCATTCTCCACCAAAGGCCCAGGAGGATGACTGCAACAGAGCAGGAATCCCTAGAGCTCATACGGGAAGCAAGCCGGATCCTGAGTAAACCTCCCAATGTAGAGGAGGCGTATGGCACCTATATAGCCGGCAGATTACAGGAGTTGGAAAAGGGCCAACGCCTCCTCTGTGAGGGTCTATTTTTCCAGGCTTACCAGAAGGGCTTGAGAGGGGAGCTTACTGCTACCACATATCTAGCAGATGAAGCCACTCCTCCTCCTCCTCCTCCTGCCCCAAGTACACCACCAGAGGCACAACCTCCAAGGAAGGCTGCAGAGAAGCGTGGAGGGAAGGCTGCAGAGAAGCGTGGAGGGAAGGCTACACGGAAGAGTCGAAAGTGATTGCCTGGTTTCTGTCTGTTCTGACTGTGCTCCCTGTGCTCCCTATAGTCGCAAGATACCTATTTTCTTGTCCTGAAACTTGATGTGTGTCCTGGGGGACGAAAGGCTTCCCAGATTCTAAAAGTGTGTCCAGTGTTGCCTTCCTAATTTTTTGGTTTATTAAAAAAATACTTTTGGGTTTACCTTACATTCTTGCCTATGTCTTTGGATTAAAAGACGCCATTTTGTTTGGGAGTAGGCAGGTACAGGTCGAAAAGACTATGGGGTTGATTTTAGAAAAGCAAATAGTCTGTGCACTTTGCAGAGGGCAGTTGCCCTCTGCAAGTGCAATTGCTCCAGAGCATCAGAAATTAGTTAAAAGCTTGACTTTGCAAAGAGTACCCAATCCTGTGCAAGTAAAACCAAAAAAATAACCTTTTTGCTTGCACATGATTGGATGATGGAAGTCAGCAGAGCTGCTTCACATGTAATAAAGCTTGGGAGCAACTGCTCTTGCAGAGGGCAAATGCAATTTCAAAAATGCACAGCCTTTTTACCTTTAGGAAAGCAACCCCTATGTGTGTTTTTGTCAAATAAAAAGAATTTATTTTGATTTTACATGATTTTAGGAATCAATCAGCAGAGCTTCCCCGAATTTAAGCTCTTGCCCTCAGTTTTTCTGCGACTGCACTTCCAACAAGTGCACTTGGTGTGCAATTTCTCAAGTGAACGTTTCACTTGATATTCTTAAATGATTTAAGCCTTTTGTCAAAAACAAGCTCGGGGGAAGCTCTGCTGATTTTTTCCGAAAAACATGTCAAATAAAAATTAATTGTTTTGGTTTGGGCTTCCTTGCATGTGCCCCTCGGATCCACAGCGAACACACTTCAAAATGCTCTTTATGTGGAATTATATGTATAATTAGCAATTGGAGTGAAAAATGATTTTGCATTTGTTAAATACACCCCCCTATGTCTAATGAACAAGGGACAACAACCTCATTAAGGTTCTTTAAAACAACACAAAATATGAATGTTAATTGTGGTAACTTGAAAATACACACCAAAAAATGTGGTTAGCATTTAACACACATTGTAAAATAGCTAAAGTGTTGAAATAAAAAAAAAAAAAAAAAAAAAAAAAACTATTTTACAATTAAAAATTTATGGAGATCTGGCTGTTACAAAATATTATATTAGTCATGGCAGGAGGATAAATCACGAAGAAAGAAGTTTGTGAGAACTCTGTGTGAATATAAAGCAGAAAAACAACTTCATTCCTCTCGCATTATCAATCCTAAAAAAAGGCTGTATTAAAAGACGACAGAAGAGGAATGTGCTAGCTTCAATACAAAGGCTAGTTTTACCAGACCGAGCGCTTCCGTCTTGTAATTGCTTCAGAGCATGCGTCAGTTTGAGTTCGTCGGACTAGCACACAGACGATCGGTTTGTCCGCTAGAAAGAAGAGTCCGTCGGATAAATTTTAAACAAGTTTCAAATCTAATTCCGTCCAACTTTTTAGAAAACAAAGTCCGCTGGAGCCCACACACATCGAATTGTCCGACGAAATCCAGTCCGCCGAGCAAAGTCCGCCGTAAAGTCCGCTCGTGTGTACGCGGCATAAGAGACAAATTCTCCTCACTTTGGGAGATTTCTTCTACAGTAGCTTGCATCTCTAGGACAAGAAGTAAAGTGAATTTCCCCAATTATACACAGACAGCAAAACAATAGCCTGGCAAGGGTTTTAATTGTTCCCCATTCTATCCAAATTTAAAAACAAAAAAAAAAAAATTTTGGCTATACACTTTAAAGGGAAGCTCCACTTTTGTGGAAAAAATAGCAAAGAATAAAAAATATAGCATACACATTTCCTACACAAGCCATATCGTATTTGAATGATATTAAAAATGACTGTTCCTTTTTAATCTGCAGTGCTGTAATTTTCTGTAAAATCCAATACAATATGGCAACCTGCAGGTGTTCTGTACACAGATGGTACACAGAACCCCCCCAGAAATGTAATTACCTGCTTATGTATTTGGCTCACAAATTTTCCCAGAAATCTGTACAGACATAATCAGATATTAGGCATCCATTGCAACAAAAATGTCATTTTTGGTGAAATACTCCCAAAGGATTAATCATTTATAAAGGGTTGCAGACCCGGAATTTTAGGGGCAAGTTCACACCAGAATTTGGTGCGGGGAACCCATGTTTTGTGTGCATTTCCTGACCGGTGTTCAAAACGCACTGCACTTGCAATCTGCAGAGGTCTGTCAGTGTTAACCTAACGACACCCCAAACACAGGTCACAAATGCAGTGCATTTGCCTGCACCGGATGGCTTGGTACAGTAGTACCATGCCATCCGTTGGCTGTGCATTTTATAAATATATTTTGGTGCAGTCTGACGCATTTTCAACCCATTCAAAGGAATGGGCTGAAATAGCACTGCACTTACATCGCATGTGTACTGCACAGGAACACGCAGTGCGTTGCTGTGCGATTAATGGTGTGGACTGGCCCTAGAACACTGCAAGTGCATCAGCTGATTACTAACAAAAAAGTCACTCCAATTCAGATTCACTCTGCAGGCAACAAATAGCTTTTACTTCAGAGCAGAATAGGTAGGAATCTGCAACAAAGTTTGTTAAAATGCCTGCAATGTACAGAGATCACCCAGAGGGAATTTTTTTTTTTTCAACAAAAGTGGAGTTACATAGTTAGTAAGGTTGAATAAAGACACCAGTCCAAAGTGAGTGCCTGTCTACATTTATCCCTATTTATTTAAGGTACCCATATAGCGCCATCAATTTACGTAGCTCTCCACACATACATCGCACACTCACATCGGTCCCTACCCTCAAGGAGCTCACAATCCAAGGTCCCCAACTCACATTCATATACTAGGGACAATTTTGGACAGAAGCCAATTAACCTACCAGCATGTCTTTGGAGTGTGGGAGGAAACCGGAGTACCCGGAAAACCCGGAAACCCACGCAGGCACAGGGAGAACATGCAAACTCCAGGCAAGAACCAGCGACCCTTTTTACTGCTAGGTGAGAATGCTACCCACTACACCACTGTGCTGCCCCCAGTTACTTTTAAGTAAACTTTTGTGAATAAACACAATACACTCTCATGTGTGCATAAAGTGCACATCCTGGGGTGAGTTTTTAAAATGCATTGCAGTTCTATTTTTTTCTATTTTTTGCCAACTAGCATATGATTCTTGTATGCTGCAGTGTGCTCTAATGCATTGAAATGCTTCTGCACACATTGCGCGAAAATGCAACGTGACCTATTTTTATTAGCACATACCATTGCAGCACATTGGTGTTAACCTAAAACCATAGAAGAGAAGGCAAATTGCCTTGTTCTTGTGCTGGGACTGAATTAGGCAATGCTGCCCAGCACAGCCCAACATTGCAGGTGTAAATAAGCCGTTAAGGAGATGGAGGTATCAGTGTTATCCTCTTGCTTTATCACATTTCTTAAATTATGCATACCTTAATTTGGCACACTGATTAAATAGAGAAGAAAAAAGAAAATTGCATTCATATCAAAGAAATTACACCCTTGTAAATGAGATATAATTGTCAGTTCTGTTTTTTTAACATAATGAAACATGAATAGTCAAACTAGGCGCCTGTTTACAAGAAGCTATCATTTTTCTCCTAAGCATAATTTACTTTAATTAACATGCTGCACAGTAGAATTTTGAGTATGCACAATCCAATGGTGCATGTTAAGCAGGTCCCCCTGCTCTGACCTCCATTTTTGTTCAGGGTGCAAATGTTTACTGTGCCAGTTTTGCAGCAATTATTCAAAGCTGACTAATCAGTTTTGATAATGTGCAATATCTCCGCTATAGTAAATGGTGTTACAGCACAGTAACCAAGTGATATTAATATACAATTTTTTAGGGTTATTTTTGGTTTGTGGTAAAGATGAGTTTGGACAGATCAAAAATTAAAGTACTGTAATTCCAAAGGATACTTTATTTTTACCTAAAAAAAAAAAAAAATGTTATAATTACCTGTTCTGTGAAATGGTATTGCATAGAGGAGCTTTCTGTTCCTCCTCTTCTGTGCCTGCTCCCATAACAAGCCCCTTGCTATGGGGCAGACGCATGGGTTCACTCCCGAATAGGGCTGTGTGCATCCTTATGCCGCGTACACACGAGCGGACTTTTCGTCAGACTAGGTCCGCCGGACCGGACTCTGTCGGACAATTAGACTGTGTGTGGGCTCCAGCGGACTTTTTTTCCCCAAAAGTCCGACAGTCCTAGAAATAAAACATGTTTCAAATCTTTCCGACGGACTTGAGTCCGGTCGAAAAGTCCGCTCGTCTGTATGCTAGTCCGACGGACAAAAACCGATGCTAGGGCAGCTATTGGCTACTGGCTATGAACTTCCTCATTTTAGTCCGGTCGTACGTCATCACGTACGAATCCGTTGGACTTTGGTGTAATCGTGTGTAGGCAAGTCCGTTCATTCGAAAGTGCGTTGAAAAGTCCGCCGGACCTAGTCCGTCGAAAAGTCCGCCTGTGTGTATGCGGCATTAGACATACTGCATGGCTTGGTCTTGCTCCCTTCCCACAAGATTTGATTAACAGCAGCAGGAACCAATAGCACCTGCTGCTGCTGCTGCCTTTGTCCTGTGAATGCAGGGAGAGGGTCACTACACACTGGCACTGCGCTGAATTTTCAGTGTGCTCGGCAGGATGTTTGCCCGCAAAGCGCACAGTCAATAGGTTTGTTAAGAAGCAGGGCTAGACATGCCATCAGCTGTTAGTGGGCTTCCCCACTGACAGCTGAATTTAAAAAAAAAACATTGCAGAATTTGCCAATGATAGAATTTTTTTTTTTTAAACGGCGTGGGGTTCCCACCAATCCATACCTTGCCCTTTGGGTCTGGCGTGAATTTTAAGAGGAACCCTGTGTCAAAAAAAAATTTAAACTAAGTGGGGTGCCCCCCAAAATCCATACCAGACCCTTATCCGAGCATGCAGCCTGGCAGGCCAGGAAGGGGGGGTGAGCCCCGAACCATACCCGGCCACATGTCCTCAACATGGGGGGGGGTTCTTTGTTGTTGGGGACAAGGTTCTCTTCCCCACAACCCTGTGCGGTGGTTGTGGGGGTCTGCAGGAAGTGGGCTTATCAGAATCTGGAAGCCCCCTGTGACAAGGGGGCCCCCAGATCCCACCCCCCCCCCTTCATATGAATGAGTATAGGCACATTATACCTCTTACTCAGTCACAAAAAAAGTGTCAAAAAGAAAAAAAACAAACACAGTTTTTGACAGGTCCTTTATTAAAACTTAAAAAAAACAATGTCCCCCCGATGTAGATCCATCGTCAATCATGACGTTCACTGAACCGCCGGACCCGAAAAGGAAAAAAAAAGCTCCGAAGGCTAGTGGCAGACTGCCTGCTCCGCTGACTGACAGTTCCTAAATAGGTAAGGGCCTGGTATGCATGGGGTGGACCCCAAGCCAATTTTTTTTTTCTTTTTATATTGTCGGCAATGGATTGCAGCCAGGAAAATCAATTTGAATGTCATTTTTTTTCTTTATACATGTGAGTTTTGCTGCAGCAGGTTCTATACACAGTACCGATGCAGAGGGGAGCTCCCAGGCACTATATTTAAGGGAATTTTTCATTTTTATTGTTTAACTTTAAGCAATCACTGCTCCTTTAAAAACTGTATTTTAAAAAAATATATTTTGCATTAGTACATGTCCCCCAGGGCATTACCCAGGCCCCCATGCCCTTTTTATGGCCAATAACTTTTTATGGACAATAATTAGGCCTTCACAATGGGGACTTTCCATTTTTCGTGTTTGGGTCCCATAGACTTTAATATGGTTTGCGGCTCGGGTCTGAACTTTTTCCCTGTTCGGGACTTCTGGTGCAAACCGTACTGGGGGGTGTTTGGCCTATCACTACATTAGGGTAAAAATTGTTATGACTTAAATAGCTATGGTACACTTGCATCACAGGCATGAACTTAAAGGAGTTGTAAAGGCAGAAGGTTTTTTTATCTTTAAGCATTCTATGCATTAAGATAAACAACCTTCTGTGTGTAGCAGCCTCCCCAGCACCCCTCAATTAACTACCTGAGCTCCTTCACTCACCAGCGATGTCCACGATCCCCTCAGCCATCCAGTACACTCCTCCTGATTGGCTGATTGGCTCCCACGTCTGTCAATCAAAGTCAGTCAGCCAATCAGGGGAGAGAGGGGTGGGGCCAGGTGGGGGGCCAGGTGGGGGCCCCATGTCTGAATGGATACACGGAGCTCTGACTTGGCTTGGATGACCCCTGTAGCAAGCTGCTGGCTGAGGGTCACTCAAAGGAGGGAGGGGCCAGGAGCAGCAAAGAGGGAGTCGAGAATAGGAGGATCCAGGCTGATATGTGCAAAACCAACTGCACAGAGGAGGTAAGTATAACATGTTTGTTATTAAAAAAAAACAAAAAAACGAGCCTTTACAATCACTTTAAAGTGGTTCTAAAGTCTCAAGGTTTTTTATCTTTATGCACAAAGGCAAAAACCTTCTGTGTGCAGCAGCCCTCCAAGCCCCCCTAATACTTACCTGAGCCCCATCATGATCCAGTAATGTGCATGAGAGCCCTGGCTCTCTAGGTACTCTCCCTCCTCATTGGCTGAGGCAGCAGAGGGAGCCATTGGCTCACGCTACTGTAGATCACAGCCAGTAAGCCAATGAGGAGAGAGAGGGGGCGGGTCCGAGCAGCGGCTCTGAAATGAGCCTGCCTGGGTGCCCCAATTGCAAGCTGCTTGCTTTGGGGGCAGGAGGGAGGGGCCAGGATCTCCAAAGAGGGACCCGAGAAGAAGAGGATCGGGGCTGCTCTGTGTAAAACCTCTGCAAAGAGCGGAAAAAAAGAAGACTTTAATATCACTTATCTTGACCGAGAGGTCAGGAGGCACACTTACTCCCATTCACATTCATTTTGCACATTTACACAAACAGCAATTTCTTCAGAATACCAAAAGATAAAAAAACACTTACCTGTCCCAGGGTCCAGTGATGTCCTCACCTGATCCGTCTTTTTGATGGCCTTCGGGTCCAGGCGCCGGCATCTTAACTTTGGGAAAGATGTTTCTTGTTCACTTTTAGACAGGGTTACACAATGACAGAAGGTGAAAATAGGCCCCATCACAAAAGGGCTTTGGTTATAAAATGTTCCACTTTTTTTTATAAATAAGCTTCATTGTCTTTATGATTGACATTTGGAAAGTCATTTATAAAAATAACCTTTAATAGAAAAATAGATTTTTTAAAACGGTCTTTTTTTTTCATTTCAGATAGCACATCTCCTTGTCCTTGCATGGGTATTTGTATTCCTGGTACAATAAGATGTTTTTCAAATGTAGCCTGTGGAATGTTTTTAATGTGTTGCATATTTATATGAATAGGGTTGAGCATAATTCTTAAAAGTTTAATCAGCTGAAATTCATGAGAATTTCTGAAAAATTCAGTAGCATTTTTTTTTCTTAAATAACAAATATGTTATACTTACCTCCACTGTGCAGTTCGTTTTGCACAGAGTGGCCCTGATCCTCGACTTCTAAGGGTTCCCCGGCGGCGCTGGTAGCTCCCCCCCGCATCGAGTGGCCACGTTGGAGAAGGCTCTCCTAAGGCAGTGCTGTGTTTTGGCCTAGGCCGACAAGGCCCAAGCCTAGGGCGGAACTATGCGGGGGCGGCAAGAAAGCCGCCCCCCCCCCACGAAAAAGGCACCCACTCCCTCCTCCCGACTCAAACACACAGGGCCACCATTAGCGGAGTACAGCTGAAGAGTGCAGTGGTGTTGCGTAGGTTCAGAGGGGGCCAGGAAGCAGTTTTAGTAGGAGCCGTGAAGCCGCCCCCCCCCCCCGGTAAAGCCGCAATTCCCTCTCTGATTGGCCCTCTGCTGTGGCCAATTACGGGGAGGAAAAAAGCGGGCAGGAAGTTGGGCGGTGGTGCGGCGAACCCAATTAGAGCCGCTCTCTCTTCTCCCTTCGACTGACAGAAAGGGGAGGGGGGCAAGTGGGGGAGATACACAGACAGCCCGCATCTCTCCTCTCCCTGTCACATCGCTGCTGCCGAGTTCTCTGGCAAATGGAGCAGGGAGAGGAGAGCTGCGGGCTGTCTGTGTATCTCCCCCGCTCACCCCCCCTCCCCTTTCTGTCAGCCAAAGGTAGAAGAAAGAGAGCAGCTCTAATTGGGTTTGCTGCACCGCGATCATTGGCTACAGCAGAGGGCCAATCAGCAGACACTGGGGGAGCATCATGGGAAATGTAGTTTCTGAAGAGTGGCGGCCCCAGTGTGTCCACAGACACCATGCTACAGCCCCCAACATGCATGCACTCTGCTAGGGGGGGCCTAGAACCTGGAAAAAAGGAATTTTATTTAATTACTATTATTATAGTCAAATATTTAGTCAAATAGTTGGGTTACATTGTTGGTAGAAGTAGGTTTAAAAGTGGGCTGCAGATAGGATTGTGAGTTGTGTCTTTTGAGTATGAGATGAGTGCAGATCTACAGAAACTCACCCGTGCAGGTCAGTACTCATCCATTATCTACTTTCCTACAAAATCTTCCCTCAAGTGTATGTAAGCTCTAGAATGAACTTTGTTTCTGCTCTTTCTGCCCTAGGATGGCAAACTCACACTTCCATAGATACAGCACAGTGAGTAAGCATGTAGGCAGGTTCATATTAATGTGGTGTTATTGTTTTAGTTAGTTCTACTCCCAGCTGGGAAAAGGGTTAAAGCAGAACTTCAAAATGGGGTATCTTTTTCATCCTCCCCCCGCCCTCCACTGCCACATTTAAGACTATTTGGGGGGAGCTGGTACCTGGTTTTGACAGGTACCCGCTCTCACATCCAGTCAAATTGTCAGGGAGATCTGAGCTGCCCCCTCCTTCCCCCTCTCAGCCTTCTGGGACACATCACAGGTCCCAGAAGACTGCAGGACCATTCACAAAGAGTAGTACAGCTTGCCCATGCTCAGTAAAAAAACAGCTTTGAAGTCTGAAAGCTTCACTGCCAGTTTCCCTTACTTAAGATGCCAACACCTGGACCCAAAGCCGATTGAAGAATTAGCTTGGGTGAGGACATCGCTGGATACCTGGACAGGTGAGTGCCCTTATATTAAAAGTCAGCAGCTACAGTATTTGTTGCTACTGACTTTTAATTTTTTGGGGGGGAGACTGGAGCTTCTCTAATATATATATTAAGTATAAGGGAGAGAACGGGACCATGTGGGAATTGGGAAGCAAGGAGATCCAGATCCAGGAAAAATATAGCCCGGAGCATTATCCAGACTTTAATATCACTTATCTTGACCGAGAGGTCAGGAGGCACACTTACTCCCATTCACATTCATTTTGCACATTTACACAAACAGCAATTTCTTCAGAATAACAAAAGATAAAAAAACACTTACCTGTCCCAGGGTCCAGTGATGTCCTCACCTGATCCGTCTTTTTGATGGCCTTCGGGTCCAGGCGCCGGCATCTTAACTTTGGGAAAGATGTTTCTTGTTCACTTTTAGACAGGGTTACACAATGACAGAAGGTGAAAGTAGGCCCCATCACAAAAGGGCTTTGGTTATAAAATGTTCCACTTTTTTTTATAAATAAGCTTCATTGTCTTTATGATTGACATTTGGAAAGTCATTTATAAAAATAACCTTTAATAGAAAAATAGATTTTTTAAAATGGTCTTTTTTTTTCATTTCAGATAGCACATCTCCTTGTCCTTGCATGGGTATTTGTATTCCTGGTACAATAAGATGTTTTTCAAATGTAGCCTGTGGAATGTTTTTAATGTGTTGCATATTTATATGAATAGGGTTGAGCATAATTCTTAAAAGTTTAATCAGCTGAAATTCATGAGAATTTCTGAAAAATTCAGTAGCATTTTTTTTTTCTTAAATAACAAATATGTTATACTTACCTCCACTGTGCAGTTCATTTTGCACAGAGTGGCCCTGATCCTCGACTTCTAAGGGTCCCCCGGCGGCGCTGGTAGCTCCCCCCCGCATCGAGTGGCCACGTTGGAGAAGGCTCTCCTAAGGCAGTGCTGTGTTTTGGCCTAGGCCGACAAGGCCCAAGCCTAGGGCGGAACTATGTGGGGGCGGCAAGAAAGCCGCCCCCCCCCCCCCCCACGAAAAAGGCACCCACTCCCTCCTCCCGACTCAAACACACAGGGCCACCATTAGCGGAGTACAGCTGAAGAGTGCAGTGGTGTTGCGTAGGTGCAGAGGGGGCCACAGGAAGCAGTTTTAGTAGGAGCCGTGAAGCCGCCCCCCCCCCCCCCCCGGTAAAGCCGCAATTCGCTCTCTGAATGGCCCTCTGCTGTGGCCAATTACGGGGAGGAAAAAAGCGGGCAGGAAGTTGGGCGGTGGTGCGGCGAACCCAATTAGAGCCGCTCTCTCTTCTCCCTTCGACTGACAGAAAGGGGAGGGGGGCAAGCGGGGGAGATACACAGACAGCCCGCATCTCTCCTCTCCCTGTCACATCGCTGCTGCCGAGTTCTCTGGCAAATGGAGCAGGGAGAGGAGAGCTGCAGGCTGTCTGTGTATCTCCCCCGCTCACCCCCCCTCCCCTTTCTGTCAGCCAAAGGTAGAAGAAAGAGAGCAGCTCTAATTGGGTTTGCTGCGCCGCGATCATTGGCTACAGCAGAGGGACAATCAGCAGACACTGGGGGGGCATCATGGGAAATGTAGTCCCTGAAGAATGGCGGCCCCAGTGTGTCCACAGACACCATGCTACAGCCCCCAACATGCATGCACTCTGCTGGGGGGGGCCTAGAACCTGGAAAAAAGGAATTTTATTTAATTATTATTAACTATTATTTTATTTATTTTTTATTTATTTATTTATTTTTCCATTCCAATGGTAACATTATATTACATATGACCTTCATCCAGAACCGCTTATATGATTGATTGTTTTTTAATTACCCTGTTTTTTATAATTGTTTCGTTTTTAGCTTCATATTGTGTTGTTTGTTTTATATACACGTCCCTTTTATCTTGCTTGTTACATGACCCCGCCCACGTTCCCATGTCAGGCCTCTATAGTCTAGTCATGGTATTTCTATTTGAATCTGTTGACAAAGGAGCGTGACTTGCTTACATCTCCAAGTGCGCACGCTCTCGAAACGCGTCCAACTTTGATGATGTCATCGGCCCGCAGCAAGCTGTCCTGTGCATTCCACGCCTCGCTCTGAGGACGCTCTCTGGAGCCGGCATCCTTCATCTGTCGGAAGATCTCACAGTTGTCTGCAAGGAATCCACACTGCTTAGGACTCAGGGATGCGTCACTGTATTACTAATACCATGCCTGTTTATTCCTACAAAATGTGAGTTGATCTACATATATCAATAAAAGCGTTATTTCTAAGATACTGCACTCAGAGGCGCCTCTCTCACACATGTGACATCCTAACATTTTTAATATCATGTTTTTCAGTATAAAAAAAAGAGGAAAAGGGGAGAATGCCTAAAGACTTCTTCAGGGATTGTGGGAATCCATTTAAATATGGTTGCTGAAAGAAAACATTATATATATATATATATATATATATATATTCTGAAATCTATACTATACATAATTGCTTAAGCAAACAGAACATATAAAGACTTACAAAAAACGCTGAGTAACAATGTCCACCAGTAAGGGGTACAGACAGAAATGATTCTCTCAAGCCATAATTCAGAGTGCTAATGGTGCAGGATGAAATAAGTGCAAGAGTAGTGGCCCAGGCAAGAGCCTCCAGGTGGTCCCAGATGGTGCATACAAGGTGGAGAGGGGGACAGCGCCATCATTGCCCTATTTAAACTGAGCACATGGACGCCCAGTTTGTAATGGTTTCCAAGGGAAAATTCTGGTCTCTCACCTGCTCTTCCTCCCGTCACTTGTAAACACAGGAACTTCTGTGTTTACAGTGACAGCTATGGTCTCGGCGAGTCCCGGGTCCTGTTATTGTTCATGCGCCGGTTTCGGGCTATACAAGCCAAGTGCAGAGATGCTGCAGCCAAACAGGCAGCTTACAAAAATTAACTCCTTACATGCCGAGCGGTCGGCCAGACACACAGGCACAGGCTGAAACGTAGGACACACAGGCTGGTTGAACCATTTTAATGCCAAAAGTTGCTTGCTTATCCCCGGGGATTTCACACGGGGTGGTGGTCTGGTAGTGGGGGGGGGGGGCAGTAGGGTGGGTGGGTGGTGGTCTGCTAGTGGTGAGGGGCTGGGTGTTAGTTGGGGGTGGTGATTTGCCATTACGGGGGTTTGTCAGTGGTGAGTGGCAGGTAAGTAGTTGGGGCGTGGGGGATCTGGCAGTGGAGGAGCATTGGTGGGGTGAGCTGAACCCCCCCCTGAACCCCGCATGTAGCTTTCCCATGGATCCTGCACTCTGTACACAGGGCACTTTTGAACTCTGCACTTTGTAGCACCCCCCTAAACCCTGAACCCTGCACTCTGTCCATAGCGCAACCCTGAACCGTGCACTCTGTCCACAGCCCAACTCTAAACCCTGCACTCTGTTTACAGCGCAACCCTGAACCCCGCAATCCGTCCATAACGCAACCCTGAACCCTACACTCTGTCCACAGCCCAACCCTGAACCCTGCCCACAGCACAACCCTGTAGCCTGTCCACAGCGCAACCCCCGCACTCTGTCCACAGTGCAAACCCCTGAACCCTGCACTCTGTCCACAGCGCAAACCCCTGAACACTGCACTCTGTCCACAGCGCAAACCCCTGAACATTGCACTCTGTCCACAGCGCAAACCCCTGAACACTGCACTCTGTCCACAGCGCAAACCCCTGAACACTGCACTCTGTCCACAGTGCAAACCCCTGAACCCTGCACTCTGTCCACAGAGCAAACCCCTGAACCCTGCACTCTGTCCACAGCGCAAACCCCTGAACCCTGCACTCCGTCCACAACGCAAACCCCTGAACCCTGCACTTTGTCCACAGCGCAAGCCCCTGAACCCTGCGCTCTCTAGGTAACTCACTCTTGAACCCTGCATTCTGTACGTAGAGCAGCTCCCGAACCCTGTTCTCTGTACACATCACACTCCTGAACTCTGAGCTAATTATTACTTTAATTAAAAAACAGTTATAATTAAATGCAGAGGCAATTGTTTAATATGATAAAGAGTAGCTACATAGTCTTAGATATACAACCGGTCCCTTGAGGACAACCATATTGCTGATGCGGCCCGAGTTTGACACCCCTGCTCTAAAGTAAGTGGATATTTTGAGCAGGCTCTCTGTGCGTAAACAGTATTTTTGTAATTTCCACTTTATGTTCTTAACTTGTGAGACTCTCTTTGTTCAGCGATCTCTCCAAAATAGCAATCAGCATATTAGAAAATAGGAAGAGTTTCAAATTAAAAGTCATATAGTTGGGTTACATTGTTGGTAGAAGTAGGTTTAAAAGTGGGCTGCAGATAGGATTGTGAGTTGTGTCTTTTGAGTATGAGATGAGTGCAGATCTACAGAAACTCACCCGTGCAGGTCAGTACTCATCCATTATCTACTTTCCTACAAAATCTTCCCTCAAGTGTATGTAAGCTCTAGAATGAACTTTGTTTCTGCTCTTTCTGCCCTAGGATGGCAAACTCACACTTCCATAGATACAGCACAGTGAGTAAGCATGTAGGCAGGTTCATATTAATGTGGTGTTATTGTTTTAGTTAGTTCTACTCCCAGCTGGGAAAAGGGTTAAAGCAGAACTTCACCCAAAATGGGGTATCTTTTTCATTCCCCCCCCCCGCCCTCCACTGCCACATTTAAGACTATTTGGGGGGAGCTGGTACCTGGTTTTGACAGGTACCCGCTCCC
Source organism: Lithobates clamitans (assembly GCA_037952925.1). NCBI lineage: Eukaryota > Metazoa > Chordata > Amphibia > Anura > Ranidae > Lithobates > Lithobates clamitans. The sequence goes on from JBBGZY010000087.1 coordinate 5,891,418, forward strand.
ACGTCCAGTCAAATTGTCAGGGAGATCTGAGCTGCCCCCTCCTTCCCCCTCTCAGCCTTCTGGGACACATCACAGGTCCCAGAAGACTGCAGGACCATTCACAAAGAGCAGTACAGCTTGCCCATGCTCAGTAAAAAAACAGCTTTGAAGTCTGAAAGCTTCACTGCCAGTTTCCCTTACTTAAGATGCCAACACCTGAACCCAAAGCCGATTGAAGAATTAGCTTGGGTGAGGACATCGCTGGATACCTGGACAGGTGAGTGCCCTTATATTAAAAACTGACTGCAGTGTTCATGGGAAAGTGGGTGGAGCTGCACTCTCTCCAGGTGCTGTCCTAAAAGACTCCTAGAAATACTGTTATCGTGACATCACCGATGCAGAGCCATCTTTTCATATTAGTGACATCGCTTAGCAGGCAGCAGGGACTTCCGTGACCGACCTGATGGACTCCTTCCATGGATTTTACCACACTACATGCTGTTTTTTATCCTATAAAATGTGAGTTGCTTGTATAGTGATCCTTTTAATAAATTTGTTTTAATACTGCACTTAGAGGTGCCTCCCCTTCCCTTGTGTTCCCTTATATTAAAAGTCAGCGGCTACAGTATTTGTTGCTACTGACTTTTAATTTTTTTGGGGGGAGACTGGAGCTTCTCTAATATATATATTAAGTATAAGGGAGAGAACTGGACCATGTGATAATTGGGAAGCAAGGGGGTCCAGATCCAGGAAAAATATAGCCTGGAGCATTATCCAACTTTCCATCTTAAGGAAGGGACTGTGCCTACAAAGACTTTTCCACATGTGGAGGTATGGTGGTACATGGAGTATCAGAAGAACAGCCTGTAAAGCACACACAGGGTACAGGAGGAAAGCCACTACAAAGATTTAACTCTGCAGAAAAGTTTTAACTCTTCCTCCTCTGCAGAAAAGTCAGAGGAGGAATGTAGTTGCCATGGGTAACCATGAACTGGAGTATAGCAGCTGGTCAGTAAGCATGGTACCTGGCATAGGTGACAGGTCCTGCAGTAGTGAGGGAGGTCAGTGTTCTGCTTCACTTCCTAGAGGTTGGTTCCCCCAGCGTATCTGGGACCAAACCCACGGTACGGAGACCCCATGTACCTAACCGAGATGGGAAGGTGAAGGAGCTAATTAGGTGCAAGCATGAGGCCTGTACTAGGTGCATGGCGGGACCCCATTCTGTCACTAGGAGTGAGGTGTCAGAATTACGCTGGACTGGTGGAGAGGGCATGGGCTCAGCAATGTCTCTCCTAAATGTAACATGCATCAATCAAGAGTGTGTAGTAACATGGGACAATACACAGTGCACGGCTCATCTCATCTTGGACAGAAAGTGTACTACTGAGGATCACCAGGTGAAAAGAAAGATAAAAAGGCAGAAAAGTAGTGCTGTCACTATATCTAAAAACTGGTAATCTACAACATATGCATCTTTGTTTTTGCTATTCGATATACTTGAATCCAATTTTTTTCCACCTTATACTTGTCCTTTCCACTGTTTTCAAAGTGAACAGCTCCCACTGCGTACATAACAGTTGGTTTGAGTTCTATAAACCTGAATTTTAAAATCCTCTGACAAAATCCTTGATAACTGGTTTAGGTGAGTAAGGACATCTCTTCAACAGCTACTTTTGTACTTTGCTGGAGTGATTAAATGTCTTAATTTGTCATGGATCTCAGGTAGCAGAATAATTTTACTCTTTTATATCTTTTTTCCCATCAACATATTTAATCAACATTTTTCTCTTCCGAGGTGGTTTTCTATTTCACTGTGAATTGTCTTCTGGTGCCTTTAGGTTTACCTGCTTTTATTCTCCTTCCATAGCATGAATACATACATTTCCTTTTCAGTAGCCCTTGTGTATGATCAGAATTTTTTTTTTACAGGACAAAGCCACCAGTTTAAACAAAGGCCTTGCAGAGGTGATGGCAACAAAGAATGCAACCTTATGAGAGAGGGTGGAAGGAAGAATAGTCCTCAAAAAGGCATTTTTGAAATGCAGAAAGAGAAAAAGAAAATTCCATGGAGACTTGGGCGGGTGTACTGGCAGGAGCTACAGTACATGAGAAACACCCTGTATAAAGGTCTTTATCAATGCATAGCAGACTAGTGGTCCTTGGAACAAGGTCACAAACACCAAGATCTGACCATTGATGGTAATAATGGACAATTGCTGATCCAAGCCTGATTGCTAAAAAGTCAGAATAGCTTATTTTCCCGCACCAAATGAACAATGCCTTCCACGTGCAATGGCAGACCTTGCGGAATGAGGTAATCTGCTTGCCAATTGTCTATGCCTGGAATGTGAACAGCATGCAAGGCTTAAGTGTAAAGTTCTACCCGGGACAGAATCCTTTTTACTTCTCTTGCCACATTGAGGCTTTTAGTTTTCCCCTGATGGTTCTTGCATGCTATTGTAGTGACATTATTTGACTGGATCTTGATCAGAAGACCCTCCGATTGGGATGTGCAGTGTTGTGGGAGTAACTCAATCACCTGAAGCTCCAGAATGTTGATCAGGAGACAGAATTCATCTGGCATCCAAGTCCCTTGTACCAACAAGGTGTCTAGGACTTTAAAAACATTTTAGGGTCTGTACTGTAAGCACCACATGACCAGTCAGAATTTATACTAACTGTTTGCACAACAGGAGGTTGTAGGTTACTCACGCCTGTGTAACCTAAGTGTTAATATTTTAATGTTCTATGATAGTACATAGCAAATAGACCACAAGGACCTTGAGAATTAATAAGATGAATGTATTAATGGAAGGGTAAACAAATGCAACACATAGAACAAATAAACAGGACAACAGAATATATTAGATTACCTGATAGGTAGGTTAAAGCAGTTGTATACCCGCACATTTTTTTTTTTTAAACAAAAAAACCTGCAAGGCAAAGGCATAATGAGCTAGTATGCAGAGCTGACCAGTTCCCTCTGCGTTTCTTCTAGGTATTGCAGCTCCGACGCTGTGAGTGGCCGAAGCCACGATTACATCATGCGCGGGAGTCTTCTTCCCGGGCCTTCACAGCGCATGCGACGCTGACGTCAGCAGCTGCATGCAAAGTAAATATCTCCTAAACCATACAGGTTTAAGAGATATTAATTTTACCTACAGGTAAGCCTTATTACAGGCTTACCTGTAGGTAAAAGTAAAAAAAAAAGGGTATACAACCACTTTAACCTCACCTATGGCCATTAACTTACCCTGCAATAAGGCTAAGCCCCATTACACTAGTCCACACAGTAATATTAAGAATAGCATCAACAGTGAAGTATGAATGGCATAATAGAAACCTCACTGTAATTCTTGGTAACAACTACTCAAAAATGTCCCCAAGTGCATTCTGTGCATACAGACCCAAGAGAAATTTGGTGTATGCGCTACTGACAAAGGGTACCCCTGGATGTGACTACAAGTACCTGTTACCTAGTAGTCAGTGTTGGACAACTTTCAATAGGGCCCTTCTGCACATGGTCCACATGTAACTGTCCCTTTAAGACTGTGCACAAGGGGTGGCTGATGGGCTGCTAAGTAAGGGCAGTCTCAGGTGACATTAATTGTGGGCAGCAAAAGGTTAAACTCAGCAGTTCCACTCACCACTCCTGGTATGCAGAAATTGAGAGCAAAAGGGTGGGACTTTGAGTGAAGCTCCTGATGAGCGGCACCAAGCCATGAAACGCGTCAAGCTACCAGATGCTGTGTATCCCAGCAGTATAGTAATTATGCAATAAAAAAACACACATACCTGCCATGTGTTAATGTACATCAAAATAAAGTCAACCTTTAGCCATGTATACAATCCCATAGTATAATAAACAAAAAAGTACAAACAAAAAGTGCATCAATTCCAATGAGCAAAAAAGATGACATGTTTTAATGTGCGTACATATTTTGAAAAACAGTGATTAGTGTTCACCCTAAATATCTTAAACTGTACTTAAATCTTAATTAAAATGCATCCAGTAAAATGTGTTGAAAAGTCCAACTCAAATCAATCATGCATATTCCAAACGTACTCATTGACCAAATAAATCCTTTTAAAAACAGTTCTTGATCACAATCAAGCATATATTATGTTTCACCAAGTGTAATCCGCCACCAGTCCCACTAGCTGCTCACCTTAAAGTGGTGTTCCACCCTAAAAAAAAATAAAAAATGCATGCATGTGCCTAAAAACAAATAAAAAAAAATTTGGAAATTTTTTTTTTAACTTACCTCTAAATGCCTGTTGCTAGGGGGTCCCTCGTAGTCTGCCTCTTTCAGTGTCTGGGCTGGTGACATCACTTCCCCTCGGCACAGGAAGGGCTCAGCTCTGCTCCCTCTTGTCAATCATCTGGGACCCATTACAGGCCCCAGATGACTCACGGCGTGCGGCGCCAGATGCCACAGCCCGGCGCCCACAGTTGCAATGCCGGCGCCGCCAAACGGAGGGGGAGACAAGCGGGGCTTCGATCCCCCGCATCGCTGGACCCTGGGACAGGTAAGTGTTCAATTAAAAGTCAGCAGCTGCAGTATTTGTAGATACTGACTTTTAATTTTTAACTTTTTAAATGGGAACTCATCTTTAAGAATATAAATATCGCCTTGCCCTTTTAAACAGGCTTCAATATCTCTCCAGACCTCCCCAATTAATGTTGCTCAAAAGAAATAAGAACCCTCATTGTGCATTATTAAAAACACAAACTACTTTATTAAGCACTTCAGCCCCGGAATCACTGCCAGTCCTTCTGTTTCATGGATCCTTCCTATGATGTGTAAGGGTTAATAATGACCTTGACTGGTGATGATAGATCAGAGATAATAAGGTAGAGGCATCGGTTTACATTAACCCTTACATACCGTAGGAAGGATCCATTAAAGAGAGGGACTTGCAGTGATTTGTTTTAACTTTAGAGTACACTGGCAGGGCTGTCCCAGGAGACTGGGGGTCTCCTCGTAGGGCAGGGGAGATGTAGAATGTAAATGGGCTGTGTAATGTAAATGGGGGGGCTGTATAATATAAATGGGGGGTTGTGTAATGTAAATGGGCTGTGTAATGTGAATGGGGGACTGTGTAATGTAAACGAAGGGTTGTGTAATGAAATGGGCTGTGTAATGTAACATAATGTAAAGGGGGGGATCTATAATGTAAAGGGGGCTGTGTAATATAAATGAGCTGTGGAATGTGCAGGGGGACTGCGGAATGTGCAGGGGGGCTGCGGAATGAAAGGGGCTGAGGAATGTAAAGGGGGGCTGTGGAATGTAAATGGGGGCTGTGGAATGTAAAGGGGGGCTGTGGAATGTAAATGGGGGCTGTGGAATGTAAAGGGGAGCTGTGGAATGTAAAGGGGGATGTGGAATATAAAGGGGGGGGGATGTGCCATTTAGTATTTACTGTTCTAAATAAATATTGTTGTTGTCTGTTGTGTTCAGATTTTGCTACATGCAGGGAGTGGCCTTTATTTTTAGAGCAAATAAAATAAAAAAATGGAGTTCTGACTTTTCAAATTTTTTTATGAACACCACGAGCAGTAATCCTGATGCATTGCAGGATCGAATCGAATTGTTGATAGGATAATCGTAATTGAATTATAGGAACAGTGAAGATGCACACCTCTACCATTCAGATAGCAAGTTATCCATATAGTGTGATAATTGTACCGAATAGCTGCAGTGTAGGTATGTCTAACTGCAAATATGCAGGTAATATCGTGTCATGAAATTGATCTCCTTAGTGGGTTTATGTCTTCTACATCATAAATAATTTCCCAAAAGGATCTGAAACAGTTATGCCCTGTACACACAATCAGAAATTCCACCAGCAAAAAACGGATGTGAGCTTTTGGTCAGAAATTCCGACCGTGTGTATGCTCCATCGGACTTTTGCTGGCAGAATTCCAGCCAGCAAAAATTAAGACCAGGTTCTCTATTTTTCGGTCGGAAAAAGTTCCTATCCGAAAATGCGTTCGTCTGTATGCAATTTGGACAGGCAAAAAATCACGCATGCTTGAAAACAATTCGACGCATGCTCGGAAGCATTGAACTTCATTTTCTCCTCTTGTCGTAGTGTTGTACATCACTGCGTTCTTGATGGTCGAAAGTTCAGAGAACTTTTGTGTGACTGTGTGTATGCAATGCAAGCTTGAACGGAATTCTGTTAGAAAAACCATCCAAGTTTTTTCTGACTGAATTTCTGATTGTGTGTACGGGGCATTAGTCTTTCTATCATAGGTTAAAAGAGAAATCCAGGTTACAGAGGTTACTTTTCAATAACTTGGGGAATGTTTCCATCCATAGCATTACAAGACAAACAATTGCAAGACCGATCAATAATCTACGTGATTTTTTGACAAAATAAGCAATAACACATGAATATGCTTTGAAATATGGTAATCTGTCTGTTTTTTTTTTCTTTTCGGTTCTCTGTTAAAAATATACATTTGAGGTTTTCATTTTTTTAGTCCATTACACACTTTATTACTGAAATATTAATCCTAAACTATATCAATTTAATCCAAATTCCACCTCCATTATATTTAACTTGTTATTGTAGGGCAGATCATTTTAAAATAAAGTGACTATCTTTTCCAGATGTTTAAGGATCCTAGGATGTGACATTTAATGAAAACCAACAGTAATCAGCCATTACATTTCACATCAATTAGGTCATTAATTGTGAAGTGCTTTAGTACAAGGAAAGCCAATAATATAACCTTTTAAAACATCATCATTAAATAAGCCATCAATTACATACTTCATTAAACTGCTGTTTATTAAAGGCAAAATACTTTAAGGCTGGGTTCACACTGCTGCGGTGCGGGAACGCAGCGAATTTACTGCGGGTTCCCGCACCGCACCAACTCGCACGGCAGTTCACACTGCCATATGCGAACTGCTGGGGAGTGTCATACAATGTTAATGACACCCCCAGTTCAGCCCGCATATCGCAATGCGAACTGACAATTCGGACACTTTCGGGTCGCATAGGTGTGAACACCCATGCGATCCGATTTTGGTCCGAACAAAAAAAAGGGTCCTGTGCGAGTTTGGACCGAATGCGGTGCGATATCAGCCATACTATCTGTATGGCTGATATCGCACAGCACAGACATCGCATGTGATGTGAACAGCAGTGCGCTGCGAATCACATGCGATGTCTGCAACGGCAGCAGTGTGAACCCAGCCTAAAGCCAAGAGTAGAGCTGCACCCTACAGCTTTCTTGGTAAATATACTAAGACAACAACTGGGCTCTTCAAAAAGGAGGGTGGCAGGAGCTATCTGCTGCGTATCAGCAATTAAAGGGCCAGTAAAGCAGTTACTGGGATATGTACAATAATTATTCATGACAAACGTGTAGAAATGATGCCTAAAATTTTCTTGAAGTAGGTGAATGCTTTTTTTCAATTCAAATGTGTGAATTCAGAACAGAACATTTAAAGCAGAACTAAACTTCTTCAACAATAACCATTTTAATCCCTTATGCAGCTGGCATTAGTAAATAGGAAGTTTTAATATATTTATTTGTGTAGGGACCTGCTGCCCTCTATGGTTAGCTGCTAATATTGCAGTGTTATGTATAATTATGCATTAACACTTCTTGTCTCAGGGAGAGGCTTTGAAAACCCCAGAAGTGAAGAGAGAGACAGAGAACTGAGCCACATGGGCTTATATATACAGGGGCTGCTACTGCTGACCATAGCTTCTTGAGTGTATATATCTAAATCTGACAGAATTCTGTTTTCCTCCCATTGTTATCTCACATGCACAGTGCATACCACCCAACTTTCTGAGATAGGAATGAGGGACACCTATTAGCAAACGTATGTAGGCAAAGGACACACACCCTGCCACACCCCCCTTAACCACTTCAAAACTGAGCACTTTCACCCCCTTTATACCCAGGCCAATTTTCAACTTTCAGCGCTGTCACATTTTGAAGGACCATTGTGTGGTCATGTAACTCTGTACCCAAATGACATTTGTATCATTTTTCCCCGCACAAATAGAGCTTTCTTTTGGTGGTATTTGATCACCCCTGGGTTTTTTGTTTTTTGCTAAACAAATGAAAAAAACTGACAATTTTGAAGAAAAAAAAAGTTTTTCTTAATTTCTGTTATAAACTTTTGTAAATAAGCAAGTTTTCTCCTTCACTGACAGGCACTGATGAGGTGGCACTGACGGGCACTGATGAGGCAGCACTGGTGGGTGCTGATGAGGCAGCACTGATGAGGTGGAACTGATGGGCACTGATGAGGAGGTACCAATAGGCAACACCGAAGAGGCACTGATAGGTGACACTGAGATAACCAACACTTTTTGGTAATGCTGTGATCAGCTTTGATTGGACACAGCTGATCACAAAGTAATGATGACATAGGCTCTGTACCGTGATCGGAAATGCGGTGTGTCAGAGCGACACACCACACTACCGATCGCTGCGCTGCGGCTTGTTCTGCTGGATGTCATATGATGTGGTTAAAGGAGAATTGTATAAAAAATTATTGGTTAAAAACACAATTTTTTTTTTTAAACCAGGGGGACTTTGTTCTGAATAAGGGATAGTCATTCGAAATCAGGAACAGTTGGGAGCTATGAGAGTACCAGATAGCTAGATCTGTGCTACTGCATGTATGTAGTGGTCACCTTGCTGTATGTTAGTAAGTGAACGCGTTTATTGCATTAGAGTTTATGTGCAGCTCCTGTTACTTCAGTTAACCCTGTCTCTTTTAGTCTTGTATTATATTGCTAGTTTTAGCTTAGAGTTTATAAAACAGCATAGGCTAGAGCCAGGTGAAGCAAGGTAATTAGAAGTCCGGTTGCAAGCCAGATTAGAAACTACTATAGAAGGACTAAAGCACAGGGTATATAGGCTGACTCTGAGTTCCAATGCCACAAAACAGTTTCGGACAGTCAGAAGCAGCATTCCAGGCTGGTTGGACAACAGTTGATGTCCCCCGGATTACTTAAATCCGATTGAGATGCTGTGGCATGTCCTTAAACATGCTCAAAAACCCTAAAATGTCGCTGATTTACAACAATTTAGCAAAGACGAGTGGGCCAAAATTCCTCCACAGCGATGTGAAAAACTCATTGACAGTTATCGCAAACACTTGATTGCAGATGTTGCCGCCAAGGGTGTCACAGCCAGTTCTTAGGTTTAGGGGCAATTACTTTTTCACATAGGTCCAGGCAGGTTTCGACAGCTTTTTTACCTTAATAAATTAAATCATCATTTAAAAACTGCATTTTAGATTTACTTGGTTTATCTTTGTGTACTATTAAAATTTGTTTGATGAGGGGCAAATACTTTTTTACACAACTGTATATATACACCCGGTCATATAGTGGGGACGGAAAGTATTCAGAGCCCCTTAAAATTTTCACTCTTTGTTATATTGCAGCCATTTGCTAAAATCATTTAAGTTCATTTTTTCCTCATTAATGTACACACAGCACCCCATATTGACAGAAAAACACAGAATTGTTGACATTTTTGCAGATTTATTAAAAAAGAAAAACTGAAATATCACATGGTCCTAAGTATTCAGACCCTTTGCTCAGTATTTAGTAGAACCTTTTTGATCTAATACAGCCATGAGCCTTTTTGGGAAAGATGCAACAAGTTTTTCACACCTGGATTTGGGGATCCTCTGCCATTCCTCCTTGCAGATCCTCTCCAGTTCTGTCAGGTTGGATGGTAAACATTGGTGGACAGCCATTTGTAGGTCTCTCCAGAGATGCTCAATTGGGTTTAAGTCAGGGCTCCGGCTGGACCATTCAAGAACAGTCACGGAGTTGTTGTGAAGCCACTCTGTTATTTTAGCTGTGTGCTTAGGGTCATCGTCTTGTTGGAAGGTAAACCTTCGGTCCAGTCTGAGGTCCTGAGCACTCTGGAGAAGGTTTTCGTCCAGGATATCCCTGTACTTGGCCGCATTCATCTTTCCCTTGATTGCAACCAATCGTCCTGTCCCTGCAGCTGAAATACACCCCCACAGCATGATGCTGCCACCACCATGCTTCACTGTTGGGACTGTATTGGACAGGTGATGAGCAGTGCCTGGTTTTCGCCACACATACCGCTTAGAATTAAGGCCAAAAAGTTCTATCTTGGTCTCATCAGACCAGAGAATCTTATTTCTCACCATCTTGGAGTCCTTCAGGTGTTTTCATGTGTCTTGCACTGAGGAGAGGCTTCCGTCGGGTCACTCTGCCATAAAGCCCCGACTGGTGGAGGGCTGCAGTGATGGTTGACTTTCTACAACCTTCTCCCATCTCCCGACTGCATCTCTGGAACTCAGCCACAATGATCTTTGGGTTCTTCTTTACCTCTCTCACCAAGGCTCTTCTCCCCCGATAGCTCAGTTTGGCCGGACGGCCAGCTCTAGGAGTGGTTCTGGTCATCCCAAACATCTTCCATTTAAGGATTATGGAGGCCACTGTGCTCTTAGGAACCTTAAGTGCAGCAGAAATTTTTTTGTAACCTTGACCAGATATGTGCCTGCAATATAACAAAGAGTGAAAAATTTAAGGGGGTCTGAATACTTTCTGTCCACACTGTATGTGCTCAGTTCCAAGAGGATTAGTGTTGGGCCCTTTGCTGATAATACCTGTTTGTACATTGGATGTATGTACTGATATTAATCTATTTTTATATAAAGTTTGTATTGTTTCCATACTAATGCACATCTATATACATATAGTTAATGTTATATACCGGTCTCAGCAGTTCCTCTGCTCCCAATTACTTTGATGAGGTTATTGGTTAATTTTTCAGGAAAGGAGTCCCCTCCGTTCACCGAGGCCCTGGCCTGGGTGAAGGTACTGCCAACTTTATTATCAAACCCAATCTTCCACTTAGCGAAGATTCTGGTTCTCTCAGTTAGCCACAGGTTTAGTGCAATATCCTGCTAGGGGAGGACCATTTGTCATAACCCAGCCATTCCCCCAAATGAGAGCTACACTCGTTTTAAACTTTTTTTTTCTTTTCTTCAGTTGTTCTCTGATTTCTGAGTTAGGCCATAATGCTTGCATACATCACAGGAGCCTTTGGGCATTGTTTTAATCTGGAAGGGAGGAGACACTTTATTAGCTAAGCACACCCTTTTGCATAAAAAAATCTAAAGGTCTCTGTCCTGTGATATAATAGCCAAAACGTGGGTTGCAGCTTTCACAGACAAACAGTATACTCAGCTTAGATAATAGTGTAAATAAAATGTGTAGCACCAACAATTGCCAAAAATACACAGTCAGTATGCAGTCAATTAAACAGAGATATCAGTGCAAATGACCATCAATAATAAGATTAATCCTCTGTGAAAAAATGTCTCAATCCGAAAATAAAATCTTGTGAAGAGAATACAGTATACGAATAGGACCCTCCACCTTCTGATGTGAAAGTATATTTCCAAAAAATGCTCAGAGGTCAGCCACCACATCCCAGTGCAGTGAACACTCACCAGAGACGATGGTTGCCATTACAACAGCATAAACGTCTGTATCTTTAAGCCTAACATCTGCTGAAAACATAGGGTTGCGCCCAATATCCACATCCAGAGGCACCTCTCTATAGGGTCACACTAGAGTGAATAAAGCTCCCCAAGAGCCACCCAAATGCTCTGAGAGTGTAGTATTTTTACTGCAAATGCGTATACATATAAAACAAAGATAAAAAGCACAAAACTTCTTACATAAAAAGCCGCTGCAGACCCAGGATTGCACAGCAGGGTGATGTCAGCACTGTGCCAGTCCTGGACTGGCGTTTTATGTTTTTGCACACACAGAAAAATACCTGTTGATTTGTCAGAAATCTTTTGCTCTTGCAACTTGTGTACTGAACTTCAATTTCAAACAGTTCTACTAGGCTTCCCAACTATTTTCTGTGAAATACAAAACAGCTTCCCGTTATGCAATGGATATAAGGAGAGGTTAGTTCTGAATTTATGAGCTGTAAACCATTTTTAAGCATCACCTATGGACAATTTTGGGTATCACAGTTTTTGGCTGCTTTATAGGCACAGGCAATTTGAGGGATTCAAATATTTAGTGTCTATTTACTTAAAATAACTAGAAAAAACGTTGGGTGTATATTGTGCGTGTGTGCATTAAAATTAAAGGTAATTATTGGTGTCACGCTTAACCCTAACGCAGGTGGTCAGACACTATAGCTGGCTTCTGTGTTCTTCACCTATAGAAGCCCCCTTTCCCATAAGGCAAGCAGGCCTACTGGTACTCGGTTGCCCCCAGGGCTTATACACAATGCTATAGTGCCCAGCTACTATGCCGGGGCAAGAAGGAACTGAGCACAGCAAACATGTACTTGCTGTTGGCAGACAGGCAGAGTGGTTCAATGACAGTTCAGGTACAAGGCAGGCAATGATCAGAATAGTCAAGGTTAAATCCATAGACAAAAGGCAGGATGAGTTTAGAGAGTAGCCGATTTTCGATCCAAGGTCCTCAACAAGGGAATGCAATCTAGTAAAGCAGGGCAAACAAACAGTGAGCTTGGAGCATGTGTAGCAAACGCAGTATCACAAGCATGAGACTGCAGGCATGGCTGACTTAAACCAGGTTTGGTCCCCACCCATAGGCTGACTACATCAATTACCTTGCGGGTGGACAGACAGACAGGGAAAATTCATTCTAGTCAAAAACCATGATACTGGAACCAGCAGCTATGATGGAGCAAGAACGCTACAAGCTTCTGAAAATTAGTCTAGTTTTGTAGTGAACTAACATATCTTTCTGTATCTTTAGGTGAGGAAACACATTTATTTTTTACTTCATTAAATTGGAACACATATCTTTTTAGTTTTCAAATCTAAACTTTATATATTTGTATTTGACAAACAGAAGCATGTGTCGAAACAGAAGCTGTCAGTTTCCTTGCTACAGATTATTTCACGACAGCGGGAAATGTACCTTGTACAGCATATGGTCTGATGAGTTTATTTGCCGTTATGTAAGGAGTGTGAGCAAAATTCCCCCTTATGTGCTGTTATGTTAGACATCTCTATCAATCAGCGCTCAGCTATCACAATTATCACATTTCATACCATACAGATCTGTATCAAGACTTTTATTATCGTTCATACATAAATGAGCGCTCATTGTACCAAAAGGACCAAGACATTCAAAGAAAGTATATCAATTCTTTAAAGAGGATGAAAGATTCTGCATGGCTGAAGGTTCTTAATTCCATAGGCTACATGTCTATTTCTGCATACAGGCACTAACATCTTTATATACAGTTATGCCACGTACACACGACCGGACTTTACGACAGAAAAGGTTTGACGGAATCATTCCATCGGACATTCCCATCGTGTGTGGGCTTCATCGGACCTTTTCTTTCAAAAATTCTGACGGACCTAGAAACGGAACATGTTTCAATTCTTTCTGACGAACTCAATCCCTATCGAAAAAACAGTTCGTGTATGCTAGTCCGACGGACCAAAAACGACACAAGGGCAACTATTGGCTATTGAACTTCCTTTTTCTAGTCCCGTCATCGTGTTCTAAACGATCGGACTTTGGTGTGATCATGTGTAGGCAAGTCCGTTTCAGCAGAACTCCGTCGGAACTCCGTCGGAAAGACCGTCAGAGTCTACTCTGACAGAAAGTCTGCTCGTGTGTACGCGGCATAAGAGATACTCATTTGAGGAATTTCTACTATCTCTCCATCTAGGCATATGGGCAGAATTGTACCATTAATGTAGATATAAACCTTATCACTAAAATCTTTTTATAGGGCCGGTTCACACCAGAATTGCGATTCATGTTAAACTCAGTGCGGTGCAATTTGCAGCCCATAGTGAATACAGTGTTTATTTTAAAATACCTAAAAGAACAACAAAACTCTAATTATCCGGTACGTTCAGGGCCTGTATTTTACTTTTTTTCTTCCCCAGGCCAGCCAACTTGTACCACCTTACCCCCTCCCTAACAATTGCTTTAAACACCTTCCCCACCCACCCAACATGTACACACACAGGACCCATGCACCGTTCCATATAAATGAAGAGGACAGATATACTGCGGCAGGGCGGCCCTCCAGCACGAAACCACGTACAGGTAAGTAATTTCGTGCAGTGGGTCTGGAGCGTGTGCACCACCGCCGGCAACCCGCTGTGATCGGACACAGCGGGAGTTAATCAGCGGGTCCGGCAGCTGCGATGGCCACCAGCACCCTGTGATCGTTCACAGGAGAGACAGAGCGGTAGTCTGCAGACTACCGTTCTGTGAGGGAGGAAGATGGAGATATTGTGTTTCTGCTAAGCAGAAACATGGATTTCTGTGTTCCTCCAGTCACAGCAGTCCTCCCACAGTTGGAAAGCACTCCCTAGGAGCACACTTAACCCTTTGATCGCCCCTGAAGTTAACCCCTTCTCTGCCAGTGTCATTAGTAGAGTTATAGCGCAGATTATTTAGCACTGATCACTGTATTAATGTCACTGGTCCCCAAAAAGTGTCAAAAGTGTTAGGTGTCAGATTTGTTCACTGCAATGTTGCAGTCCTGCTAAAATTCACTGATCGCTGCCATTACTAGTTTGTAGACACTATAACTTTTGCACAAACCAATCAATATTCACTTATTGGGAATTTTTTTACCAAAAATTTGTAGCAGAATACATATTAGCCTAAACTGATGAAGAAATTCGTTTTTTTAATTTTTTTTACATGCACTTGATCACACAAAAAGTAGAGCATGCACAGCTTTTCAAAAAAGCACTGCACGAAATTGCATGATACTGCGGTACCATGTAATCCGGTGCATGCAAACATGTTGCACTTGCAAACTGCATTTGCAGTGTAATTAGGAACATATTGACACCTACAGCAGATCGCACAGCCCATGTGTTTTGAACACGGTGCAGGAAAACACTCATAGAATGTGGGTTTCCCAAACCACTTTCTGGTGTAAAGAGCCCAAAAACTGTAACAATTTTTTGTATTTTCAAAAGTTGTTCAATAGTTTTTTGAATCAACAGCTTTTATTAAACAATACCTGGCACTTCTGCCATGAAACTCTGTGTTCAGGCGCTCTCTGTTTAGGGATGACAACACTTTGTCCCTGTCTACCAAGTGCTTTGTGGTATTGTCACCCTGTCACATGCACTTCCACTAGAGACTATTAGTGGTCTTGCCAACTCTAATTAAAAGGGTGTGACTGGCCAGCGTCACCATTAGGGAGACAACCTTAAACAATACCATGCAGCCACTACTGCAGCGGGAGTCTGTTGGAGATCAGCAGCACTGAAATGCAACAAAGGATTAAGCATTTCAGCCCCGGAAGGTTTACCCCCCTTCATAACCAGGCCATTTTTTGCGATACGGCACTGCGTTACTTTGTCTGACAATTGCGCAGTCGTGCGACGCTGTACACAAACAAAATTGATGTCCTTTTTTCCCACAAATAAAGCTTTCATTTGGTGGTATTTGATCACCTCTGCGGTTTTTATTTTTTGCACTAAAAACAAAAAAAGACCGACAATTTTGAAAAAAAAAACTATATTTTTTACCTTATGCTATAAAACATCAAATAAGAAAATGTAAAAAATCTAATTTCTTCATCAGTTTAGGCCAAAATGTACAGTATCTCACAAAAGTGAATAGACCCCTCACATTTTTGTAAATATTTTATTATATCTTTTCATGTGACAACACTGAAGAAATGACACTTTGCTAAAATGTAAAGTAGTGAGTGCACAGCTTGTATAACAGCATAAATTTGCTGTCCCCTCAAAATAACTCAACACACAGCTATTAAGGTCTAAACCGCTGGCAATAAAAGTGCGTACACCCCTAAGTGAAAATGTCCAAATTGGGCCCAAAGTGTCAATATTTTGTGTGGCCACCTTTATTTTCCAGCACTGCCTTAACCCTCTTGGGCATGGAGTTCACCAGAGCTTCACAGGTTGCCACTGGAGTCTTCTTCCACTCCTCCATGAGGCCATCACGAAGCTGGTGGATGTTAGAGACCTTGCGCTCCTCCACCTTCCGTTTGATGCCCAACAGATGCTCAATAGGGTTTAGGTCTGGAGACATGCCTTGGCCAGTCCATCACCTTTACCCTCAGCTTCTTTAGCAAGGCAGTGGTCATTTTGGAGGTGTGTTTTGGGTGGTTATTATGTTGGAATACTGCCCTGCAGCCAAATCTCCGAAGGGAGGGGATCATGCTCTGCTTCAGTATGTCACAGTACATGTTGGCATTCATGGTTCCCTCAATGAACTGTAGCTCCCCAGTGTCTGCAGCACTCATGCAGCCCCAGACCATGACACTCCCACCACCATGCTTGACTATAGGCAAGACACACTTGTCTTTGTACCTGGTTGCCGCCACACACGCTTGACACCATCTGAACCAAATAAGCTTATCTTGGTCTCATCAGACCACAGGACATGGTTCCAGTAATCCATGTCCTTAGTCTGCTTGTCTTCAGCAAATTGTTTGCAGGCTTTCTTGAGCATCATCTTTAGAAAAGGCTTCCCTCTGGGACGACAGCCATGCAGACCAATTTGATGCAGTGTGCGGCGTATGATCTGAGCACTGACAGGCTGAACCCCCATCCCTTCAACCTCTGCAGCAATGCTGGCATCACTCATACGTCTAGTTCCCAAAGACAACCTCTGGGTATGACGCTGAGCACGTGCACTCAACTTCTTTGGTCGACCATGGCAAGGCCTGTTCTGAGTGGAACCTGTCCTGTTAAACCATAGTATGGTCTTGGCCACCGTGCTGCAGCTCAGCTTCAGGGTCTTGGCAATCTTCTTACAGCCCAGGCCATCTTTGTGTAGAGCAACAATTTTTTTTCAGAGCCTCAGAGAGTTCTTTGCCATGAGGTGTCATGCTGAACTTCCAGTGACCAGTATGAGCCTTTACTTTAGCCACCTCCATAAACAATTCTGTTAAAGGAGGGAGCTGAAAGCCACAGGAGGCCCACCCGCTGAGATCTCCCATCAAGGCCATAAAACAAGAAACTTAATTGATATTGGTGTAGTATTAAAAAAATTGATAGACGCTAAGAGAAGGCTATGAGGTTCTGAGAAGGAGCCAGCTGGTCAGGACAACCTCTCAGATAGTGAGCCAGACCTATTATGGATAAAAGACCTCCTGAGCAGATGTTTTCAGGCTTATGAAAGATCCTTTAGGTAGACATGGCGTCTGCAACACAGCAGCAGGAGTTTCAATATCAATTATCGGTAAGTTTATTGATTTATGTCCTTGATGGGAGATATCAGCAGGTAGGCCCCTGTGGCTTTCGTCTCCCTCCGTTAGCGGAATAGTTCATGGTGGTTTCAGTAGCAACTATCCCTGGTTTTATATGCAGTGGTTGATATCCTTTCATATACCTCCATTGTTAGGCAGTGATTTTCCTGCTACACCTCTGAAGAAGGGTCATCGAAACACATCAGCTGTCTTCATTTATATCATTTTGTACTGCTCCCCGATAATCGCTGTTCTTTTATTTCATTTCTGTATTATGTGTATATTTATATATATATATATATATATATATATATATATATATATATACACACACAGTATCTCACAAAAGTGAGTACACCTCTCACATTTTTGTAAATATTTTATATCTTTTCATGTGACAACACTGAAGAAATGACACTTTGCTTCAATGTAAAGTAGTGAGTGTACAGCTTGTATAACAGTGTAAATTTGCTGTCCCCTCAAAATAACTCAACACACAGCCATTAATGTCTAAACCGCTGGCAACAAAAGTGAGTACACCCCTAAGTGAAAAGTCCAAACTGGGCCCAATTAGCCATTGTAGCAAAGTGTAATTTCTTCAGTGTTGTCACATGAAAAGATATAATAAAATATTTACAAAAATGGGATGGGTGTACTCACTTTTGTGAGATACTGTATATTTGCTTTATATACACAGTTGTGCTCAAAAGTTTGCATACCTTGGCAGAAATTGTGAAATTTTGGCATTTATATTGAAAATATGACTAATCATGCCAATAAACTGTCTTTTATTCAAGGATAGTGATCACATGAAGCCATTTATTATCAGATAGTTTTTCGGCTCCTTTTAAAATTATAATAACAGAAATCACCCAAAAAACCCTGATGAAAAGTTTACATATCCCGGAGTGTTTGGCCTTGGTACTGTTGTGGAAATTTTATTAAGATGTATTTAATATGTATTGTCACAGTGTCTCCCAGTGTTAGTTCTAAAGAGCGGGCTGGGGCAGACTGAAGCTGGTTGAGACCCACTTTTTTTGTTGGTGGAAAGCTTCTTGAGGATACAGAGAAGTGTTTGCAGAGTGGGGTTTTGTCCACCAGCGAAGGGCCCCTGTGCAATGCACAGACGTTCGTCTGGGGGGGGGGGGTGTTCACTCTGCAAAGACATTATCGGTAATGGGGGATGTACGCTCATGTGTCTCTGTGTGTCTGATCAGCACGTAGAGAGGCTATGGCATGTTCCTGCAGATAATGTCCCATCCTCAGGAATGGTAGTATAATCCGGGTATGCATTGTATTCTGAACAATGCAGAATAAGGAGGATTCACGCCAACAGTAAAGACGTCAGTCTTTGAGTGCGTTATGGTTGGGGACAGCGTCCATGATTTCAAGACCAGCCATGTGCCTTCCTTTGTCTTACTGGAGAGCATGGCTTACAGGTACAGGGGGCAGGAAATCATACACACTGCCCCTGCCCAGACACGCCCATAGACTAGCCCTAGTCATTGTACATTGCTTGAGATTTGTATAACTCCTCCTGTTTGAAGGAATGACTGTGCTTGATTGGCCGATTGTGAAGCTAACCAGCTCTATTGTTATATAAATAAAGATTGCTCCCATTATTGTCAAGTCTGCCTGTGGAGCTAAGGATGTGAGGATGGTGGTCATGTCTGTGTTACTTGGGAAGATACGGGTAGACAGGTCTGCCTGTGGAGCTAAGGATGTGAGGATGGTGGTCATGTCTGTGTTACTTGGGAAGATACAGGTAGACAGATGCATTATACCAAAAGGCTGAAAGGGCGCTTTATTACCGCAGGAGACATAGATTACGCGTAGCGTATAGCGAAATTTCAGTACAGACACAGAAGGTGGGACACACAAGTTAAAATGGCTATTTAGCCCTGTTTCACACTGGAGCATTTTGACATGCGATCTGCAGCGATGTACCGACTTCAAAGAGTTGCTTCTGTACTACTTTTTACGATTTCGGGCTGCGATTTACATTGACATCTGTGCAGAAACCTGCACAGATGTCTGTGAAATCGCGGCCGAAATCGGGACTGACATGCAGGAGTGAAATCGTGTAAGTTCAGCTCAGCTTCATTCCCGCAGCTCAGTGTGAACCTGGGCCTAAGGTTAATTTCCTACATTTGTGGCTTTTTAAATCGCAATTAGTGTATGTGTATAAATAGTCAATGAGTTACTAGGCACTAAGCAGGCTAGATACTAAGCCATGGGGAGCAGAAAAGAACAGTCAAAAGACCTGCGTAACTAAGTAATTAAACTTTACAAAGATGGAAAAGGATATAAAAAAAAATCCAAAGCCTTGAATATGCCAGTCAGTATCGTTCAATCATTTAATAAGAGTGGAGAATTTGGGGATCTCTTGATACCATGCAAAGGTCAGGTAGATCAAGAAAGATTTCAGCCACAACAGCCACTGGAATTGTTCAGGATACAAAGAAAAACCCACAGGTAACCTCAGGAGAAATACAGGCTGCTCTGGAAAAAGATGGTGTGGTTGTTTTTAAGGAGCACAATACGATGATACTTGAACAAAAAAGAACTGCATGGTGCCAGAAAGAAATCTTTACTGCACAAGTTCCACAAAAGCCTGGTTACAATATGCCCAACAACACCTTGACATGCATCATTGGCTTTTTTGTGGCATTGGCGCAGTAAAGGCTTCCTTCTGGCAGCTCAACCATGCAGCTCTTTTTTGTTCAAGTATCGTTGAATTGTACTCCTTAAAAACAACCAAACCGTCTTTTTGAAGAGCAGCCTGTATTTCTCCTGAGGCTACCTGTGGGTTTTTTCCTTGTATCCTGGGCAATTCTTCCGCCAGTTGTGGCTGCAATCTTTCTTCGTCTACTTGACCTTGGCTTGGTATCAAAAGAGCCCCGAATTTTCCACTTCTTAATAAGTGATTAAACAGTACTGACTGCCATATTCAAGGCTTTGGATATTTTTTTTATTCCTTTTCCATCTTTTTAAAGTTTCATGACTTTGTTACGCAGGTCTTTTGACTGTTCTTTTCTACGTCTTAATGGCTCAGTGTCTAGCCTGCTTAGTGCATCCATATGAGAGCTAACAAACTCATTGTCTATTTATACACAGACACTAATTGTGATTTAAAAAGCCACAAATGTGGGAAATTAACCTTTAATTGCCATTTTAACCTGTGTGTGCCACCTTCTGTGTCTGTACCAAGGCCAAACATTCCAGGGTATGTAAACTTTTCATTAGGACCATTTGGGTGATTTATATTATAATTATGATTTAAAAAGGATCCCAAAAACTATGTGATCACTATCCTTAAATAAAAGACTTTTTTTGGCATGATCAGTCATATTTTTAATAATAATGCCAACATTTCTAAATTTCTGCCAGGGTATGCAGACGTTTGGGCTCAACTGTATATATATATATATATATATATATATATATATACGGTATATACTATATGTGAGCAATATGTATTCTAGGATGTCTATTCTAGGTAACTTTTTAACTTTAAAATCTTTTATTCTTAATACGCTTTAGTTTGTGCCTTTATAGTCCCATTCCCAGGAGGGGTATCTGTTCTATGTATTATGGCCACATGGTCATATTAGGTAAATTACTTAACCTAATATGGCCACCAGGCTGAGTCCACAGCAGATTATTAACATCACACGTATCCCGGTCCATTTGTGTACTTTCAGCAGGGCCGCCATCAGGGGGGTACAGGCAACACACTTGTAAGGGGCCCGAGCGTCCCAAGGGGCCCACCGTACTGAAACTTAATGAATGAAACTGTTAGACTTAGCACAGCAGGCAGCCGCCGCCGCCTGTCTCCTCCTCCCTGCGTTCCTCCCTCCCTCCCTGAAGGTGATCCTGCACTCGCTCTGCTTCCTGTACTGTTGAGGCGGAGCCTGCTGCTAGGTTACTAGTGTTGTAATTAGGCAGGGCGGGGTGGGACTCGGGGAGGGGGTGTGGTCAGTCTCGTCAGTGGTGGGAGTGGACACAGCCCTCTCAGATGCGAGACAGAGAGCAGCATGGAGGGCAAGTCACCAGTGTGCAGTGGCATTCTGCTGTGCTGTAGATTGGAGTGGAGTTAGACACACATTTAACCCTTTGATCACCCTAGATGTTTATCCCCTTCCCAGCCAGTGTCATTAGTACAGTGACAGTGTATATTTTTAGCACTGATCACTGTATTAGTGTCACTGGTTCCCACAAAGTGTCAAAAGTATCAGTTAGAGTCAGATTGTCCTCCATGCAATCACAGTCATGCTATAAGTCGCTGATTACTAGTGGAAAAAAGAAAGTTCCAGTATATATACCATAGTTTGAAGATGCTACAACTTTTGTGCAAACCAATCAATATACACTTATTGGGATATTTTACCAAAAATAGGTAGCAGAATACATAGTGGTCTAAATTTATGAAGAAATTTGATGTTTTAAATGTTATTATTTGATGTGTTTTTAAGCAGAAAGTAAAAAATATTGATTTGTTCTTTTTCAAAATGTTCTGTCTTTTTTCATTTATAGTGCAACAAAAAATAAACAATTGCTGTCAAATACCACTAAAAGAAAGCTCTATTTGTGTGAAAAAAATGATATAAATGTCATTTGTATGACCGCGCAATTGTCAGGTAAAATAATGCAGTGCCAAAAAGCAAAAAATGGCCTGGTCATGAAAGAGGGTAAATCTTCCAGAGATCAAGTAGTTAAATGAAACTTAAAAATCTAGCTAAAAAACATGCATTAGTTGAAGTGAAGTAATGTCATCAGTACAAGCTTATTATCAAATAAAAGGAGCAGTGTGCTGTAACTAAGGATGGGCCTGGGTTATGTGTTTGGTTAAAATCCATGCAGAGGCCTCAGATGACGTCCGTGTGATGAAACGCTTTAGGCGGGACTTACTTGGCACGCACTACGTCATTTCCTTGTTTGAACTTCCGGTTTCTGCTAGCTTGGCTGTGGAACGCAAGCTCTTACCACGCCGGCGATCGCGGAAGTGTTACTTGGTTTACAGCAACGGAGCATTGTAGCTCCTTTTTAGACTTTATATGAGAACATTTTTTTAATAAAATACCACTTTGGTTCCACGGATTCACGCTATAAGGCTCATCCTTTTTACCCTATATATGGGAACGCCCGTCGGTGGAGATCCTTAATGCCGCTTCTGGAGAGGTGGAATACAGCTGCACGGATTCGAGGGGACACCCCATGCAAGAGAGGTACAACACCTTTGGAACACATCCACTACGCCTGTTACTCCTGTAGGGGTGGGGCGCTCCGGTGAGTGCAAGCACAATAGGGATGAGCCGAACACCCCCCTGTTCGGTTCACACCAAAACTTGCGAACAGGCAAAAAATTAGTTCGAACACGCAAACAATGTTAAAGTCTATGGGACACGAACATGAATAATCAAAAGTGCTAATTTTAAAGGCTTATATGCAAGTTATTGTCATAAAAAGTGTTTGGGGACCCGGGTCCTGCCCCAGGGGACATGGATCAATGCAAAAAAAAGTTTTAAAAACGTCCGTTTTTTCGGGAGCAGTGATTTTAATAATGCTTAAAGTGAAACAATAAAAGTGTAATATCCCTTTAAATTTCGTACCTGGGGGGTGTCTATAGTATTCCTGTAAAGGGGCGCATGTTTCCCGTGTTTAGAACAGTCTGACAGCAAAATTACATTTCAAAGGAAAAAAAGTCATTTAAAACTACTCGTGGCTATTAATGAACTGCCGGTCCGACAATACACATAAAAGTTAATTGATAAAAACGGCATGGGAATTCCCCACAGGGGAACCCCGAACCAAAATTTTTAAAAAAATGACGTGGGGGGTCCCCCTAAATTCCATACCAGGCCCTTCAGGTCTGGTATGAATATTAAGGGGAACCCCGGCCAAAATTTTAAAAAATAAATGGCGTGGGGTCCCCCTCAAAATCTATACCAGACCCTTTAGGTCTGGTATGGATTTTAAGGGGAAGCCCGCGCCAAAATTTTTTTAAAAATTGCGTGGGTTTCCCCCAAAAATCCATACCAGACCCTTATCCGAGCACGCAACCTGGCAGGCCGCAGGAAAAGAGGGGGGAACAAGAGTGCGCCCCCCCTCCTGAACCATACCAGGCCACATGCCCTCAACATTGGGAGGGTGCTTTGGGATAGCCCCCCAAAACACCTTGTCCCCATGTTGATGGAGACAAGGGCCTCATCCCCACAACCCTTGCCCGGTGGTTGTGGGGGTCTGCGGGTGGGGAGCTTATCGGAATCTGGAAGCCCCTTTAACAAGGGGACCCCCAGATCCTGGCCCTCCCCCCTGTGTGAAATGGTAAGGGGGTACAAAAGTACCCCTACCATTTCACAAAAAAACTTTCAAAAATGTTAAAAATGACAAGAGACAGTTTTTGACAAATCCTTTATTTAAATGCTTCTTCTTTCTTCTATCTTCTTTCTTCTATCTTCTATCTTCCTTCAGTTTCTTCCTCCATCTTCTTCTTCTGGTTCTTCTGGTTCTTCCCCCAGTGTTCTCGTCCGGCATCTTCCTCCGCGGCGTCTTCTTTCCTTCTTCTCCTTGGGCCGCTCAGCATCCATGATGGCATGGAGGGAGGCTCCTGCTGTGTGACACTTCTCCTCTTCTGACGGTTCTTAAATAACGGGGGGCGGGGCCCCTCTGACGCACGGGGACTTCCCTGTTGGCATTCCACGTGACATCAGAAGGGGGCGGGGTTATGTAGCAGGTGACCCCGCCCCCTCTGACATCACGGGGAATGCCACAGGGAAGATAGAAGAAAGAAGAAGCATTTAAATAAAGGAATTGTCAAAACTGTCTCTTGTCATTTTTAACATTTTTGACAGTTTTTTTGTGAAATGGTAGGGGTACTTTTGTACCCCCTTACCATTTCACAAAGGGGGAGGGCCGAGATCTGGGGGTCCTCTTGTTAAAGGGGGCTTCCAGATTCCGATAAGCCCCCCGCGCACAGACCCCCACATCCACCGGGCAAGGGTTTGTTGGGATGAGGCCCTTGTCCCCATCAACATGGGGACAAGGTGTTTTGGGGGGCTACCCCAAAGCACCCTCCGAATGTTGAGGGCATGTGGCCTGGTACGGTTCAGGAGGGGGGGCGTTCTCTTGTCCTCCCCTCTTTTCCTGCGGCCTGCCAGGTTGCGTGCTCGGATAAGGGTCTGGTATGGATTTTTGGGGGACCCCCCACGTCATTTTTGCTTTAATTTTGGTTCTGGGTTCCCCTGTGGGGAATTCCCATGCCGTTTTTATCAATGAACTTTTATGTGTATTCTCGGACCGGCAATTCATTATAGCCGCGAGTAGTTTTAAATGACTTTTTTTCCTTTGAAATGTCATTTTGCTGTCAGACTGTTCTAAACACCGGAAACATGCGCCCCTTTACAGGCATTCTTTAGACACCCCCCAGGTACGAAATTTAAAGGGATATTACACTTTTATTGTTTCACTTTAAGAATTATTAAAATCACTGCTCCCGAAAAAACGGACGTTTTTAAAACTTTTTTTTGCATTGATCCTTGTCCCATGGGGCAGAACCCAGGTCCCCAAACACTTTTTATGACAATACCATGCATATAAGCCTTTAAAATTAGCACATTTGATTTCTCCCATAGACTTTTAAAGGGTGTTCTGCGGCTTTCGAATTTGCCGCGAACACCCCAAATTGTTTTCTGTTCGGCGAACTCGAAGCTCATCCCTAAAGCACAATTGGGTGATACACATGAAAGTGGGGAACACTGAAGATTCACCTATATATTTTTTCACTATTCCACTTTTGCACGGACCACTTTTCACAGACTGCTTTTTAATAGTGTATTAATATACACATATGTTTATTATACATATTTTTGGGACTTAATACTTTGGATTGGCACCTGTCACTTTATTACCTATTTTTTGTGAAGATTAGTACTGTTTTTTATTTACATTTTTTATATTTTTTATATATTTCTGTTTTTTTGCTCATTTGAGTTCACACATATATATATATATATATATATATATATATATATATATATATATATATATACATATATATGTGGATATAATCCTTGGTGTCCATATATATATATTTTTTTTGGCAGGGAACACTCATCTTTATTATATGTAATATATACATATGTTTTAATTATTTATTTTGATTAGTTTAATACCCAT
The DNA here is from genome assembly GCA_037952925.1 of Lithobates clamitans. Classification (NCBI taxonomy): domain Eukaryota; kingdom Metazoa; phylum Chordata; class Amphibia; order Anura; family Ranidae; genus Lithobates; species Lithobates clamitans. The sequence goes on from JBBGZY010000087.1 coordinate 5,916,811, forward strand.
AGTCATTTTTTATTGCAGATAATTTTTATGTTCACTACACTTTTATCTTTTTAGTTTATTGTGTTAGGTTGCACCTAGCACTCAATATTTTTTGATGAAGCTCACTTGCAGCATATGCTATTTTTAATTTTTTTGAGTTGACCCTTGCTGTGTACACACATCTTTACCATATAATTTATTTTATTTACTTTTGTCTGTTTTTGTGTAGGGGTTTACATATACCTTTAACACTTTTCCACTTCATATGTTGAGTTAGTAAATTTTATAATAGTGGATTGGATTCATATATAGTTTATACTTATTATTTGAACAGCGCCTTTCCCCTGAATAGATTTTTTTGTTTCCTAGGGCCCCACTCAGGTGGTGTTCTTAATTAGGGGGGCTGCAGTTCTACTTTCCCTAAGCGCGGATTTTTTGTGTTTCTATATATATTGGAGGCCATGGGCTTAACGTACAGCACGGACTATATGGACCTCCCCACAGTCAGACTTCTGGCAGCGGAGCTCGTGTGTGGTCTGCAGCACCTGCATTCCAGAGGCATCGTTCACAGGTAATATAACATTTCAATCATGTTACAATGGTCCAGTTGCTGTTGATCCATTCATTCTCTATTCACGAGTTAATACAATGCCTCACCCTTCTCTGTTGTAAGAGTAAGGGAAGGGACAAGCAATGTGGTCATCACAGTGATCACAAGGTACTGAGCTGTTCAGTAGTAACAGCTTTCAAGATATCCTCAAAGTCAAGAGGCTGAAAATTGTAAGTTTTTGATACATTACAAAAAAAAAAGAAAGCATGTATGCCTAAGCATGAGGGGCCTGGGGTGGTCAGTGGCTGGATCGGATTGCTCCTATGCTTTGGCATATAATTTTTTCACTTTTTTTTTTCCTCACATAGATTTATTCATCCGCAATGTGAATGGTGGGGATTTTTTTTTTCAGCCCTTGGGACATTACATGTATATCCAATATTAGAAGAGTGGGTGGATGTGTGGCAATAGATTCTAATGGTGAGCATACCACACACTTTGTCAGAGATTTCTTCATCGACATCGATTGATATTAATGGAGGAATCTGTTAGGTTCTTTTTTTTTGTATGCCCAAGCATTAGTAGCATGGGGTGATCAGCGGGCAGTAGCTCCGATGCTTTGGCATATACTTTTTTCATGCTGAAATTTCTTCATCCACATTGTTTGATGGGAATGGAGAAATCTGTTAGGTAGTGCATCCCAAAGGCTGCACAAAAAAAAATACATTACATGTATGCCCAACATTAGATGAGTGAGTGGATGTGTGCTTCTAATGTTGGGTATAAAAAGTCAGTTCAAACACCCCACAAATGATCCCTTTTTGAAAAGTAGACACCCCAAGCTATTTGCTGAGAGGCATGTTGAGTCCATGGAAGATTTCACTTTTTGCTACAAGTTTTTGGAAAATGACAAAAAAGTTTTCTTCTTGTTTGCACAAAGTTGTCACTTTAATGAGATATTTCTCACATGTCATAGATCTATGAGAAACTACACCCCAAAAACACATTCTGCTACTTCTCCAGAGTATGGGGATACCACATATGACACTTTTTCGCTGCCTAGCCATGTACAGGCCCCCAAAATCCAATGACTACCTTCAGGCTTTCAAAGTGCGTATTTCCTCACCTCGCTTCCTGACTAACTATCATAGTTTTGGAGGCCCTAAAATGCCAGGATAGTATAAACAACCCCCCTAAATGACCCCTTCTTGGAAAGTAAGACACTCCAGGGAATCTGATAGGGTGTCTACTAATGTTATTTATATATAGATAAATATGACACATAAGACACTCAAACTGTTTTTTTCTAAAAGCAGAAGAAAAAAAATGAAAACTTGGTGCAGAAGAGTGATAATTAGGCGAATGGATTCATTATTATCTACACAAATTTTAAGTAGCTATAGAAATCATATGATTCATGCAATATTGACTCTTTGATTGGCAGTTGACAGTGCGGTCACACCCAAACATTAATGGACTGCAATTTGACAGCAATAAAAGTTAAGACTTTTCTGGTATTAGCCAATGGATTCCCTTTCCTAGCTACAAATGACATACCCACCCAGCACAACCCTAAATCCAGCAGGTTCATTAATGTTAACCCCTTCCCCCCTGCGCTATACCCGAAAAAAACGGCTACAGCGTGGGCCTTAATTGTCAGGAGGACGTAACTAGACATCCTTCCATGCAAGAGCTGCCTGTGTGCTTCATGCCCAAGGTCTCTGGGCATGCGCGCGTATCTGGCCTCATTGAAGTGCGTCTTCCTCCGTGGGGCCACATATGTGCATACCTAAACGGTGCACTCCCCCCACGCAGACCAAGCTGTCACCAACAGCTCCACGCCTCATACTAATGATCAGGAGTCAGGAGGACCAGCTGTTGTTGATCACATGATCGCTGTAATAGCCTGTGATTGGAGAAAGAGATGCATTGTATCTTTTATCTCCTTGCTAGAGGAGAAGAATTAAACAAAAGTTTGTGTAAAAAACAATAAATAAAATAAACTAAAGGTAAAATAGCTTTTTCTTGTTAAAAAAAAAAAAAGGTAAAATAGCTAGATTAGGGTTTGATCAAGGTCAGTTGTCAGGATCAGTTTAACCACCTCCCGCCCATGCTATAGCCGAAAGACAGCTACAGTGCCGGCCTTAATTACTGGCAGAGTGTCCATGTACAACCTCCCAATAATGCTCCGCCTGCACGCCCCCTATGGTGGGGCACACGCGGCGTGCTCTGTGATAAGTGAGTCAATGAGTCCCAGCCCCTTAACACGTGATCAGCTGTCAGCCAATGACAGCCGATCACGTGATGCAACCAGAAGATCAGCAATCGGCTTTTTTTTCTCCTCACGCTTACAGCGTGAGGAGAAAAAAAAAGCCATTCACCGGCTTCTGTCAAAGGGACCGATGGACGTACTGCCTGCCAGTGCCACCTATCAATGCGCACCAGTGCCACGTATCAGTGCCTATCAGTGCCACCTATCAGTACAGCCTATCAATGTCACCTACCAGTGCCCATCAGTGCCACCTATCAGTGCCACCTATCAATGCCCTTAAGTGCCGCTCATCAGTGCGCATCAGTGCCACCTATCAATGCCTTTCAGTGCCATCAGTGCCCACCATTGCCACCTATCCGTGCTCATCAGTGCCGCTTTATCAGTGACCATCAGTGCAGCCTATCAGTGCCCATCAGTGCAGCCTCATCAGTGCACATCAATGAAGGAGAAAAATTATCTGTTTGCAAAGTTTTATAACAAACTATAAAACGGTTTTGTTTTTTCCAAATTTTCCGCCTTTTTTCTTTTTTTTTAGCAAAAAATAAAAAACCCAGCAGTGATTAAATTTCACCAAAAGAAAGCTCTATTTGCGGGGGGAAAAAAATGATAAAAATTTAATTTATGTAGAGTGTTGCATGACCGCGCAATTGACATCACTGAAAGCTGAAAATTGGCCTGGACAGGAAGGGGGTTTAAGGGCCCAGTAAGCAAGTGGTTAAAGATACAAAATTAACATAAAAATATAATTTAAGTAAAAGGAAAAACAAAACTAAAATAAGCACTGTACCTGGTTTTGCTTGAAATCTGACACTTTTTTAAATTAGTTCAAACAATAAAAATGTCATGTAGAAAACATAAGCTTTTACCTCGTCTCCATCAAGCGGGTACTTTTCTGCTTTCTGAATTATCTTGCAAGCACTGTTGACATAGATAAAAATAAAATAATAAATACATAAAAATATATATATACACATTTATAATCTACTACATATTATAGAAACAAATGTAAATACACATACACAGCATACCTCCCAACTTTTGAACTTCAGAATAAGTCACACTTGAAGGAAGTGACTTGTGGTATGCGTGCCGTGGCAAATGTGGGTGTGGTTAAACTCTTAACACTGGGAGGGGCTTAAGGGGCGTGGTCATAGATGTACGCAGCCTATTGTATTAGGGTGTGCACCCCAAAGCTCAAACACACACGCCTTTCTCTGCAGCCTCAGCTGCACGGGACAATTAATGAATGGGAAGTGCTCTGTGCTGAGTGGCTTCCTGTTCATTTACAAACTGAAGCATAGTAAATACAGTTTTTCTATGCTTCCGTTTTGAATGGACACAGTGAGTAAGTGTATATACTGTGTTCATTTAGAAAAGGAAGGGATCATTAAATTACATATTTACTAGCCCCTTCTCCTGCTGTCCATCCTGAAACATCCTCCAGGGGGAGAGGGGAGGAGGGCCAACAGGAAAGGGGGAAGCCCGGGCAGTAGGGGGAATCGGCACCTCACATATTGATTAGATTGTAGGCCCGGGCACACCTGGCACACCCCCTGCGCACGCCTATGGGCGTGGTTAAATGAAACCCAGGCTTCCTTGTACCTATAAAATGTGCTTTGAGTGCTTTGTGCGAGCCTACCTTAAAGACGAACTTAATTAACATAGTCAGGGACTGCAAAGCAACCAGCAAATGTTGACAATAGACAATGAACACTTTGGTGTCAAAATCACATGCCCCCCCACCTCCAAAGAAAAAAGAAAAAAAATGAACACAAAACAAGACGAATTTGCATGCTTACGTACCCCAGGACAAAAACTTTGGTCCTTTTTCCCAGAACAAATCCTCCCACACAAATCCCCTTCCTAACACAAAGTTCCAAAGTTCCTTCTCACAGCACAAATCCTTCACCCCCCAGTACCCCTCTCAGAATAAATCCTCTCGCACCCCCCCCCAAATCCTTTGTCCCAGCACAATCCCCCATTCTAGTGCAAATCCTCTACCACCTAATTCCCCCTCTCCAAAGCCCCACAGCACAAAAACGTGTTAACACCGCAAATGTAGGTCACAAACACAGTGTGTGTTTGTCTACACCGGATCACATGGTGCAGTAATACCATGTGATCCATCTGCTGTGCGATTTTTAACCACTTCAGCCCCGGAATGTTTTCCACGACAATTAGTTGTTTTTACTGACAATTGCGCGGGCGTGTTATGTTGTACCCAAACAAAATTTATGTCCTTTTTTTCCCCACAAATTGAGCTTTCTTTTGCTGGTATTTGATCACCTCTGCAGTTTTTATTTTTTGTGTTATAAACAAAAAAAAAACGACAATTTTGAAAAGAAAAACAATATTTTTTACTTTTGGCTATAATAAATATACCAAAAAATATATAAAAAACAAAATGTATTCCTCAGTTTAGGCCGATATGTATTCTGCATGGTCTGTATGGACTTATAATTTTTTTTAATGTTTTTACAGGTAATGGCGGTGATCTGCGTTTTTTAGCGGGACTGCGACATTGCCACAGACAAATCTGACCCCAGGTGACACTTTTTGGGGACCAGTGACATTATTATATTGATCAGTTTTATAAAAATGCACTGATCAATGTATAAATGGCACTGGCAGGGAAGGGGTTAACACTAGGGGGGGATCAGGGGGTTAACTGTGTTCCCTGGGTGTGTTCTAACTGTGTAGGGGCTGGGCTGCCTGGGAAAACGAAGAAATCGCTGTTCCTGATCACTAGGAACAGCAGATCTCAGAGTTGTCCCCTGACAGAACGGGGATCCGCTTTGTTAACAAAGGCAGATCCCCATTCTGCCTCTCTTCACCGCGATGAGGGTGGCCAGCGGACATCGAGTCCCGCAGCATGCAGCGGGCACACGACTCCAGCAACGCGTGGCTGCAGTTTAGCATGCACGGATCAACATACGGGTATGTCGGTTTGCGCAGGAGAGCCGATCTCCCGCAGTATATACTGTGGCTGGTCGGCAAGTGGTTAAAGTGTGTAAACCAGCCCTGAGTCCTGGAGTCCAGTTGCGGAACAAATACTGCCACTTGACATCACTAACATACCTGGCAGGGGGGCACTAGCTTTGGCACCTGCAGCAATTGCATGGAGCCTGGGGTCTCTTTGATGTGGAGGGGAGAGGATATGTGCTGGAGGGTGGGGGACATATTTCATATCCATCCTACCCTTTTAGCACAAGTTCTCCCCTCCTATCCACAGATATGACTCGTATAGTACAATCCTTAAATTCACTGTACTATATGGGTCATATCTATGGATGTGTTTTTATGTGGTCTATGAGATAGGCCTCCCAGGGATAGGATAGACAGCTACTTCTGGTCAGAAAGGGCACTCTACACACTTGTATAAAAAGTTTAGTAACACATTTTATTATGTAGATATTCACCCGAATTGTTGTCTATCCTATCCCTGGGAGGCCTATCTCATAGACCACCCTAGGGATAGAATCTTCATTATATATGTATATGCAATTGGCTACGGCTAGAAACTCTTATTTAGAGGAGAGGCAGCAAACACTTTATAATATCATTACTAACAGAGAGTGAATGAATTTATGGTCATTTCAGCAGCTTTGCTGTTATTTTGTTAGTGTTTTTATGTGGACCTACTATTTTAGCCTATTGTTAAATAAACATTGATTTTTTAAGAATATGTGGTTTAACTTTGTGTAGCACTTAGAAAGTCCCATGGAAATCTGCTATTGCCCTCTACAAAATGAAGGGCTGTGGTGCTAGAAGCAAATGGTGATCTATCCATTGCTTTCCCCTTGAATGGTAAGTTTACCTTTTTAGAAAAAAATAAAAAAGGTGATTGAAATCCAAATACCCAGCCCACCCCTCCAGACCCTGATGCACACTGCAGCCGTGAACCTGATGCAAAGGTCTGTACACCCAATACACAGCCCTGGAGTGAGTATACATCATAATGTTTTTGATGGCAAGCGCTCATTGGCCAGCACAGCCACGTGACCATGTTTACCAATGAGAAGTTCATCTCAGGTTTTTTCTTCCGGTAAGGTGTCTCAGAAGATATGAAGCGCTCCTTATTGATCAGCATGGTCACGCTGACCAAAGAGCACTTGCCATTGCCAGCATTAAGATAGATATTCACTCCGGGATGTGTATCACAGTGTACAAACTTACACCAGCAGCACGGGTTAATGGCCACCATGTACAGTGGGGTTCAGAGGGAAGGCCAGGAAATTGTTTGTGAAAAGGTAAACTTACCCTTTAAAGTTTAACTGAAGGCAAAGCATTTTTTTTAGCTCAACAAGGACCCAAAGAGATCTCTATACAATAAAGCCCACTCACAAGGGATAACTTTTCCATCAAGTCTTCTGCGCAGGTGCGGGTTGGCGACCTGAGGTGTCTTTGGCGCATGCTAAGGGGGCAGCCTCCGGACGCCTGTCCGGGATAAAGCTCGCTGAAAGAACTGACGGAGAAGATCTGGAGCGTGGATATGCGACTCTGAATTCTCTTTAGGGCCGTAACCCCTCCACTGTACCAGAAATTTGTGTCCCCAGCCCCTTCTACGGCAGTCCAGGATGGCCTCCACCTCGTACACCTCAATCCCTTTAATCAAAGAGGGAGGCGGAGGACGGGCCCCGCGTTCCCCAAAGAGGTTCAGGGCCACGGGCTTCAGGAGGGAGGCATGGAAGACAGGGTGGATCCGGTAAGTTGAGGGCAGTTTGAGTTTGTACACAACAGGTCAAAGGTGGAGAAGGTACTGTTCAAGAGTTTGGTTCGTGCGTTCCATTTGTCCATTGGTCTGAGGGTGGTGGGCCGAAGAGTAGTGGTTCTCGATGTCTAGAGCAAGACAGAGCTCCTTTCAGAATTTAGAGGTGAATTGGACCCCGCGATCTGATACAATATTGCTGGGGACCCCATGGAGGCGTATGATCTCCTTGATAAAAGCCTTAGCTGTTTCTGGGGCGTAAGGAGTGCCAATCATAGGAATAAAATTAGCCATTTTTGTAAGGCGGTTCACAACAACAAATATGGATGTAAACCCATCAGACGGTGGTAGCTGCACTATGTAATCCATGCTGATCTGTCCTCAGGGTCTGGAGGGTACAGGCAGGGAGCGTAGGAGACCCCATGATTTATTCTTTTCCGTCTTGCTATGATGCATACTGGGCAGGAATTGCTGTAAGCGTGGCAGTCTGCCTTGAGGGTAGGCCGCCAAAAGGTTTGCGAAAGCAGATTGGTGGTTTTAGTCACCCCAAAATGCTAACTTGTTGTTATGGCAGAGTTTGAGCACAGAAACTCTCAGTTGAAAGGGCACAAACACAGCATGGTCGTGGAAGAAAAGTCCGCCCTTTTCTTGCAGATGTTCTCCTGAGGGCAGTTGGTCTAGAGAGGAGGCCAGTTTTATCCTGGACAGGAGGTCATCCGTAAGTAGGAAGAAATTATAGGCAGGGAGTATCGTGTTCGTTGTTGGCAAGTTATCTGATGTGGGATACATGCGGGGTAGAGCATCAGGTTTACAATTCTTGGATCCCAGACGGTACGTAATATGCATTTGAAATTGCTTGAAGAAGAGAGCCCATCTGGCTTGTCTAGGTCTGAGACATTTAGCTTTATGGAGGTATTCCAAATTCCTATGATCAGTGTAGACAAGTATAGGGTGTGAGGCTCCTTCCAATAGTTTAATAGCAAGGAGTTTCCGGTCCCCTACATAATAGTTACTTTCGGCTGGGGACAACTTCCTGGAAAAGAAGGCTGTGGTTCCGTGGCGCTGAGAAAGGACTGCCCCAACCGCAATCTCTAAAGCATCGACCTCCAAAACGTAAGGCAGGGCTGGGTCGTGATGACGAAGGACTGGGGCAGAGGTGAATTGCTTCTTGAGTTTGTCGAAAGCTGTTTGTGCTGAGGGGGACCACAGAAAACGGTTGTTTTGCTTGGTGAGTTGTGTGATAGGTGAAATTATTGACGAGAAGCCTTTGATGAATCTTCTATATAAATTGCCGAATCCCACAAACCTCTGGATGCTCTTACGGTCCAAAGGTACTGGCCATTCAAGAACTGCAATTACCCTCTGGGGGTCCATGGAAATGCCAGAAGTCGATATAATGAGGCCAAGGAATTGTATGGTATCTTTCTCAAACTCACATTTTTCAAGCTTGGTGTAGAGTTTATGGGCGCAGAGGCGAAAAAGGACTTTTCGCATGTGGATGTGATGTGCCTCGAGGGAAGGTGAAAAAACAAGGATGTCATCTAAGTACACTATCATAAAGAGGTCAAGAGAATCCCGAAAGATGTCGTTCACCTGGTGTTGGAAAGTTGCTGGGGCGTTACACAGCCCAAATGGTATGACCAAATACTCAAAATGAACAAACCTAGTACGAAAGGCCGTTTTCCATTCATCGCCCTCTCTTATCTGTAGTAAATTGTAGGTCCAATCTTGAGAAGACCTTAGTGGTGCGGAACCTCTGAATGAACTCAGGGACTAGAGGCAACGGGTATCGATTCTTGATTGTGATACTGTTTAATTTTCTGTAGTCGATACATGGTTTTAAAGAGTGGTCCTTATTTTCCACAAAGAAGAGTCCAGACCCAGCAGGAGAGGTAGAGGGCCAGATGAACCCTTTGCTAAGATTGTCATCAGGACTTCTAATTCAGGCTCGGAGAGTGAGAAGATCCTCCCAAATGGTATTGCAGAACCAGGAAGAAGCTCAATGGGCAATCATATGGCCAGGGAGGTGGCAGGCATTCAGCCCCCTTCTTGTCGAAGACGTCCAGGAAGTTTCTGTAAACCTGGGGGAGAAGAGTGTTATCATCTGTGGAAAGGGGTTAAACCATCAAACAGGCTCATTGTGGGAAACAGTGGTGTAAGCAATAGGGCGAGATGAAACCTATATTCCTGTTGTAGGGATTTTCTTTCACTTCACTCATGGCGATAACAGATATCAGGACAAATACAGAGGGTGTATCTAACTAACAGAGATACATACAGCAGCAAGAATCTGGTAGGCTCTCCAATCCCTCTCTACACCATCCAAAATGCAAAAAAAAAAAAAATGGGCTGCAGTTGCACTTCAATGCTGTCTACATCAATAAACCTTTCTGTAAATTTGCTTCAATCAACTACTCTCTGTTTAAAAGGTTGTTTTTATATTTGATTTCATGGTACATCTGCTGCTTACAATATTTCTGAACACATTTCGACTCATATCATTTGATTGAATGCGCTGGTATCAAATCTTGTTTACATTAAGCCATGCAAATGTTTCCAATGCAGAAAAGTGTTTGGATGCCAGCAAATCTGATTTATCTCCTATGCTGAAGGTGGCACAGGCTAATTGATGATAAGTACAGAGATATGCGCTGTATTATGTCAGCATTAAATGAGATAAATGAATACATCATAGCTTAATCCCATCTGACCTCAATAAAGAGTAAACAAGACTATCGATCAAAGTCATGACTCTGGAATGGGATAGTTAATCTTTGCAGTAGTTTTGGAGTGAGCACAAAATTTCCCTGCTGCCGATGGAACCGAAATAATGAAAAATGGTTCCAGCTATTCCAAGCCTTGTAGTGCCGGAGTAATTGTGTATTTATGTAAAGTGTGGCTAATCTGTGGCAAGGGACAGAAAGCGGAAGAAAGGCAGAGATTTCAATCCCTGAACGGCTACAACAGCTGCATGGGCACTGACAGCTCATCACCCACTGAGGTTAGTACAGTGAGGACCATGAGGTTGAGAGGCAGTAGGGTGTTTGTTCACCTTTTCTTTTTTTTATAAGGTGATGAGACAACTCGGGGTTGTTTAACTCATTTATAGTGGATAACAGTGAGTTAAACAACTCTTTCTCAGGGCTTTTTCTGCCCACTTTTTCTTAAAACATCAAAGGAAATTTCAACAAAAGACATCAGTTGCCCGTCCAGGGGTTTCCACCATCATTGTAACTTGCACAACAAAGATTCCTCAGCCTTCACTCTCTTTTGCATTCCTGCAACTCGGCCTATTGCCTTGGTCCTCCTGACCATCAAACACACATGTCAGTGCTCATGCGCAGACGTTGTACCTCTGTCAGCTTGTCTTTCCTTTTTCTGCAGCTCTCTGCTGCTATGTCTTTCTCTCATGCTCGGGCCTCTGTTCTGTCCTGGACAGCATGGTGCAGACATTCACCTCTCTTGGGAGTGGCTATAATATGAACAAAGCATACACACCTGCACCATTAGTGTGCCTGTTTTTTGCAAAACCTGGCCTAGACTGTCATTTTACACAGTGCATGGGCTCGCCTTTAACCACTTGCTGCCAAATCATGTACACAGTACGTTATTTGACTTCAAGTGGTTGTACCAGGCTTCACCCTGGTACAGTTTTTTAAGAGGCTACAGTGGGCTCTCTGACAACAAACTGGGATGGTTCCCCCAGGGATTTTTTTAGCAGCAGAAAGTAGTCAAACAGTGTAGGTTGTATAAAAAATATCTTTTATTGTGCAATTAAGGTGTACTAAACAATGTCCCAAACTTCTAAACTGACACGTTTTGACCAAATACAGTCGTGGTCTTCTTCAGGGAGATTAAATTGTCTACATAGTATATCAAAATCTTAGAATCGCAGCGTATTACAGTGTTTGACTATCCATATGGACACATCAAGTATATTTACCACTAGTTGATGGAAATCACTCTTATGATCAGAGACTTTTTGAAGAGCAACAAGTGCACGACAGGCATCAGGCGGCCCAGGCCTTCAGTTCTTCTTGTCTCCTTTCTAAATGGGCACTAGTACAGAAAAATAATGTTAAGAAAGATGACGATAACATAATTTCTAAAAAAAACTAAATATTAGAAAGAGACATTACAGATTACAAGACTGGTGTCAGAAACCATGAATCAGGCCGAGACAGAAGTACAGTTAATCACACTTGTTTAATAATAATAAAAAGGTAAACAGAGTAAGCGTAGTCAATACATAGCCAGTAACCAGATAGGGTAGTCGGCCAATGCCAATGTCAGAGAGCAAGAGATCAACGTAGTAGTACAGCAAGCAGAATCAGGAGCCAGAAGGGACATCAGCCGAGCAAGTCTTCAACAAGAACGCAGGATAAAGTGACCAAAGGCGAAGGCAGAGATGAAGTGAGCTGGACAGCTTTAAGTAGCCAGGACTTATGAGCAGATCATCAACAGCTGAGTCACTGTGGAGAGAAAGGAGCTGGCAATTAGCCAACAGCTGAGCGACCAGCTCAGAAAAGAAAGGGCTGAGCCCAGCCCTGACAGTACCCCCTCCTCAACGACCCCTCCCCCTCGGAGGACCACCGGGCTTGAAGGAAAAACGTCTATGGAACTCACGGAGGAGGACAGGGGCATGTACGTCCAAGGATGAGACCCAAGAGCAATCCTCCAGACTGTACCCCTTCCAATGCACCAGGTACTGTAAGCGCCCACGGAACCTACGGGAGTCAACAATGGATTGTACTTCATACTTCTCATGGTTCTCAACCTGTATAGGGTGAGGACGTGGCACCGAGGTGGTAAAGCGGTTGCAGACCAAAGGTTTCAATAAGGACACATGAAACACATTAGAGATGCGCATACTAGGAGGAAGGTCCAACGTGTAAGCCACTGGGTCAATCCTGCGAAGGATACGCAAAGGCCCAAAAAACCGAGGTGCGAACTTCAAAGAAGGAACACGAAGTCGGAGGTTGCGAGACGACAGCCAGACTCTGTCCCCAACCTGGTAGCAAGGCACAGGCAGGCGTCTGCTGTTAGCATGGAGTCTGTACTTATCGTTAGCATGTCGCAAAGCCTCCTGGACTTGTGCCCAAGTGGAACAAAGGCCACGGAGATGCTCCTCTAACGCAGGAATACTCTGCAGAACAAACGAGGCAGGCAACAGGGAAGGTTGGAAACCATAGTTCGCCATAAACGGGGACAAACAGGAAGATGAATTCAAGGCACTATTGTGAGAAAACTCTGCCCACAGGAAGAGGTCTGACCAGTTGTTATGATGGTCAGAAATATAGAAACTTAGGAATTGCTCAAAGGACTGGTTGGCTCGTTCTGCGGCCCCATTAGACTGTGGGTGACGCAGAGGAGAAAGCAAGCTGAATACCCAACTGTGCACAAAAGGCTTGCCAGAACCGAGACACAAACTGACAACCCCTGTCTGAGACAATCACCTTGGGTAGCCCATGTAAGAGGAAGATCTCCCAAGCAAAAATAGAAGCCAGTTCCTTAGAAGTAGGCAACTTCTTGAGTGGAATACAATGCAACATTTTCGAGAACCGGTCAACCACCATAAGCATAACTGTGTTGCCCTGGGAGTTGGGTAACTCCACAATGAAATCCATAGACAGGTGGGTCCAGGGCCTCTCTCCATTTGGTATGGGTTGTAGGAGGCCCACTGGAAGGTGTCGTGGAGTCTTACTCTGAGCACACACAGAACAGGCAGCTACGAAGGCAGTTACATCAGCACATAGACTAGGCCACCAGAATTGTTGGGAAATGGCCCAAAAGAGTTGATTCTTCCTAGGGTGGCCAGAAGCCTTGGGAGAATGGTAAGTCTGCAGCACAGCAGTACGGAGACTCTCGGGAACAAAGCAGCGGTCACAAGGTTTCTCAGGAGGAACATCGTCCTGAGCAGCAAGAATTTTGTCACCCAAAGGAGAAGTAAGACTGGTGCGAACCGTAGCCAGAATACAATCAGGAGGAATGACGGGAACCGGAACCGACTCTATCTTGGAAGTGGAGGAAAATTGTTGTGACAAGGCGTCAGCCCTCACATTCTTAGTACCGGGTAAGAATGAGACAATGTAATTAAAACTCGACAAGAAAAGAGCCCACCGTGCCCTTCTGGGAGAGAGGCGCTTAGCCTCAGACAAGAATGTGAGATTCTTATGGTCAGTAATGCACACAATCGGACATTGATCGGACATTCCGACAACAAAATCCATGGATTTTTTCAGATGGATGTTGGCTCAAACTTGTTTTGCATACACAAGGTCGCACAAAGTTGTCGGAATTTCCGATCGCCAAGAACGCGGTCACGTACACCACGTACGACGAGACTATAAAAGGGCCATTCAGAACCAAGCGCGGCACCTTTTGGGCTCCTTTTGCTAATCTCGTGTTAGTAAAAGTTTGGTGAGAGACGATTCGCGCTTTTTCAGACTCGTGGTTTCAGATCGTTTTCTGCTGTTCAGTTTGTGCTTGTGGGTTTGTATCTGGACTTCAGTGCGTACAGCAAGTTACCCTTGACTCTGTCATTGTGTTCTTGTTCGTTCGTTACTGTTTTTCAGGTCGCTCTTCACAGGCCTTGCTGTTCTTCAGTGCGTTCTGTTACTTCGTTCTGAGCAGATGACCGTTTTTTTAGCCATGTTGCGTATACATACTCCTCGTAGAGTTCGTGCTGTGCGGGGGCTTGGTGTTGGGGTCATTACCTTGGCACAAGCCCAGTCCATGAACAGGGTGGGGAGGAGTTCATGGACCAAGAATTGGTTGCTCCAGCGTAACCAGTTCTGTCATATGCCTTTGCTCCGTGAGATCCGTGAGAATAATCCTGACGATTTCAGAAACTTTCTCCGGATGACGGACCCCGTATTTCACCGTTTGTTGGCTTTGCTGACCCCTTATATTAGCAGGCAGGATATCTGCATGAGGCAAGCCATCACTCCGGAGCAGAGGTTAGTCGCCACCCTGCGGTACTTGGCGACGGGGAGAAGCCTGCAGGACCTTAAGTTCTCAACAGGCATCTCCCCCCAGGCTCTGGGGATCATTATCCCAGAGACCTGTTCTGCCATCATCCAGGTCATGCAGAAGGAGTATATTAAGGTAAGATTTTTATCCTTTAATATCAAATTTTATTGTATTTAATGTTTGATAATATATTGTATTTCTTTCCTCATTCCCTAATTACCATGATTGTAATATGCTGTGAATGTCCCCTTTGTCCTCATGGATGCTGGATTTTTAGGTAATTTTTTTTGTCCTTCATACATATTTGCCTTCACTTACCTTCCCAGCATGCTCTCCTGGCCCTATATTCACCTCATGTAGTCACTTAACAATGTATTTTGTCAGCTCCATAGTAGTGCTTTACCCTAAATACCCCCTAAAATGTGGTAAATTGTGATTTGTGCTTTAAATTCAGGCAGAGTGCCCGAGGCTTTTTTTTTGTGTCCCAAAATCATTTGGAACCCTCCTTCCCCCCAACTGCTAACTCAGCTGATACCAATCCTCTATCTGCTGACTTTGCCAAACCCATACACACTATACCCACCTCTTTTGTGGTCATATATATGGATTAATTCCCCAAAGCATGTAGTGCAAGGGCCTGTCTGAATACTTTCGAATGGTACTGTTTAAAGTTTTGGTATTATTATCTTGATAGGTAATGGCAGAATGTCAAAATGAGCTTAAATGTGCTCAGTGTGTATTTATCTCTTTGTATTATGACACTTCTTACCTGTCCAGGGGGCTGCCAATAGTGTAAGGAAGGAGGGGCTGGCCAAACTAATACACATTATTTAGGCATTCATCTCTCAATGAAGTGGAGAGGGTTACCTGTCCAAAACATATTCCCCCCCCCCATAAAATTTTAGAAAAGGCCCATGAGAGGGGGGGAGGAGGAATCTAATAGGTGGACCTTATACCTTTGTCTTTAAATACTCCCTAAAATAAATGTTATACTGATGTTGGCCAAGAATGTTTGTGTCTAATCTGCTTTCCATGTTTATGTGCAAAATGATTAATTTATTTTTCTTGTTTGACTCCACAGTTTCCTTCCAACCCACAGGAATGGCAGACTGTGGCCTCCCACTTTGCCCAGCGGTGGGACTTTCCTAACTGCGGAGGGGCAATTGATGGGAAACACGTCTACATCGTCCCACCACCCAACTCGGGGTCATACTATTACAACTATAAGGGGTTCAATAGTATTGTGATGTTGGCAGTGGTGTCGGCTACTTATGAGTTTCTGTATGTGGACGTGGGGAAGAATGGCCGGATGTCAGATGGTGGAGTCATCGCCCAGATGGAGTTCTACAGGCGTCTCCAGAATGGCAGCTTGGACTTGCCACCTCCAGAAGACAATGCAGAAGGACTCCCATTCGTCTTCGTTGTGGATGAAGCGTTTGTGCTGGGGGACCATCGTATGCGGCCATTCCCTAGGAGGACCCTCACCCCGGACCAGAGGGTTTTTAATTACCAGCTGGCCAGAGCCAGAAGAGTGGTGGAGAACACATTTGGAATCATGGCCAGCCGGTTCCGCCTATTTCTTACACCCATACACATGGTGGAGTATAAACTGAATCACATCATCCTGGCTTGCTGTGTTCTCCACAACTTTTTAAGGAGAAATTCTTGGAACTATGCTGCCTCAGTTGGACCTGAACCCGGAATTCATGTAAATGAACCAACCCTGATGGCACTTGAAGCTGGCCGTTCTGGCTTGCCCCCCCTGTGTGCCCGCGAGGTCCGTCTAAGATACCTTGAATACTTTGCCGGTAGGGGGGCCATTGATATGCAAGACAATGTCTGAGACATTTAAAAAAAAATGTAGCTACTAAAATATTTGCTGACATTTACTGCTTGTCTTTCGTTTAGCTGACCCTGACTGAAATGTGGTTAGTCCTGAAAATGGCGTGATTGCGTAACATTCGAAAGCACTGTTGGGTGTTATTTACTAAAGGCAAAGACACTTTGCACTACAAGTGCACTTGAGACTGCCTTGAAACTGCACTTGTAGTGCAAAGTGGATTTGCCCTTAGGAAATATAGGAAATCCTCCCCCCGTTCATAGACAAATACAGGGAGCTGCCCTGTCTGCGGCAGGTGAAACACCCCCAAAACAATAATAAACAAAAGAGGCAGGCAGCGCTGGAGAAACTGCTGGAGTTGGTGAAGCCGGTGGTCCCCACGGCAACTATCCCCTATTTAAAAGCCAAAATTGGTGGCCTGAGGAGCACTTATCTTAGGGAGCGCAAGAAGGTCATGGATTCCCAGAGATCCGGAGCTGCAGCAGATGACGGTTATGTCCCCAGGCTGTGGTACTATGAGAGACTGCGATTTCTGTCAGACCAGACTGAAGTCAGGGAATCCCTCTCAACCCTTCTTTCCACTCTTCCTTCCACCCTATCTTCCACCCCAGCTGAGGCTTCCGATGTCCAACCTGGGACTTCCAGCCAGGAAGAATTGGAGGAGCCCAGCTGGAGCCAGGTATAGCATTGTTCTACAGATTTCTGGTCGATAAATAAATGATGTTTACTAGATGTTATTATTGATCACTAATTGCTGATTTCATAAAGTGTTTTACATATCAATAGACAGTAGTGGGCACAAAGAATTGGGACAAGAATGAAAAATGCTGGGCTCAGAATTATATTCTGTTATATTTGTTAACATTCAATTTGCAACAGTCATGAGGTGAAAATTGTGTGTGATTGATGAATAAAAAACTAAAACGATGTCCCTTTTTCATACACAGAAAGACCTCAGCCAGGAGGAGGCTGTGGAATGTGGCACACAGGAGGCGGCTGTGGAATGTGGCACACAGGAGGAGGCGGGGGTTAGTGGCAGCCAGGAGGAGGCGGGGGTTAGTGGCAGCCAGGAGGAGGTGGGGGTAAGTGGCAGCCAGGAGAAGACCAGGCCCAGTAGGAGCCTGACAGAATCGAAGGTTCCTCCCCTCCACCTTCCAACCAATACCGCTGTATTGGGCACAGGTCACGCTGTCTTGGGCACAGGTCACGCTGCATTGGGCACAGGTCACGCTGTATGTGGCACAGGTCACGCTGCATTGACACTAGGGCAGCTGTGGGGGGGGGGCTGTTTGCAGGGGGCCCCATACAACATTTTGCTATGGGGCCCTGCTATTTCTAGTTACGCCCCTGCCTCAGGCCACCAAGTTTGCCTGGAAATAGTTGATGTCTGCCCTGGGGGCCAAAGGCTTCGCCAATTTCTGCTGTTTCTCCAGCGTTGCCTCCCTCTTTGTTTGGTTATGAGCCCTTAATAAAGGATTTTTTGTTTCAATTATACTCACCCATGTGTGTTTTCCTTCAAAAAGGACAGTTTGTTTGTGAGGAGGCAGGTACATTTCAAAAATACAATGTGAAATTAACAAGAGACACCAACACCAAACAATCTTCTTGAGATTAAATAATACAAGATAATCATGATGTTGTGGTAACTTGACACACAAAACACACCCAAAAATATTCTGGAGTTTAAAAAAAAAAAAAAGATCAGGCTTGAAAAAAATACTAACCCAAAAAAAAATTTTTGAAGCAGATGTGACAAATACAAATATTATATTGATGAAATCACGATAAATAATAAAGAAAGAAGTTTGTGAGAAGTCTGTGTGAATATCAGCAGCAAAACTACTTCATTCTTCTAGCATTATAAAGAAGAGAGTGCGCTGCATTAAATTATTTAAAACATGCAGCCTGACGAAAGTGCTATATCCATTCCGAACGCTAATTTTACCAGACCGAGCTGTTCCGTCTCAGAATTTATTCTGAGCATGCGTGGCACTTTGTGCGTCGGAATTAGCCACACACGGTCGGAATTGACGCGATCGGTTTTGTTGTCGGAAAATTTTATAGCCTGCTCTCAAACTTTGTGTGTCGGAAAATCCAATGGAAAAAGTCCGATGGAGCCCACACACAGTCGGAATTTCCGACAACACGCTCCGACCGCACATTTTCCGCCGGAAAGTCTGACCATGTGTACGGGGCATTAGAATGAGAACCGGCACAGTGGTACCTTCAAGGAGATGTCTCCATTCTTTCAGGACTAAAATGATCGCTCTCTGTCACCAATCTCGGAATTGCACTCTGCCGGTGACAATTTCTTGGAAAAGTAGCCACACTTTGCATAGCACACATGCATAGCGCACTCAGAGTTAGGGCGTTGAGACAGAAAGGCGCCAACTCCAGTCTCAGAAGCATCAACTTCTAGAATAAAAGGCCGCTACCCCAAAGCACCCTCCCAATGTTGAGGGCATGTGGCATGTAGCCTGCTACAGTTCAGGAGGGGGGGGCGCTCTCTCTTCCCCCCCTCTTTTCCTGCGGCCTGCCAGGTTGCGTGCTTGGATAAGGGTCTGGTATGGATTTTTAGGGGGACCCCACGCCATTTTTTTTTAAATTTTGGCGCAGGGTTCCCCTTAATATTCATATCAGACCTGAAGGGCCTGGTATGGAATTTGGGGGGACCCCCAAGCATTTTTTTTTTAACTTTGGTTCGGGGTTCCCCTGTGGAGGAATCCCATGCCATTTTTATCAATGAACTTTTATGTGTATTGCCGGACCGATAATTCATTATAGCCGGCGCTAGCGCTAGTACTTTTCAATTACTTTTTTTTCCTTTAGAAATGTCATTTTGCGCTCGGACTATTCTAAACACGGGAAACATGCGCCACTTTACAGGCATACTATAGACACCCCCCAGGTATGAAATTTAAAGGAATATTACACTTTTATTGTTTCACTTTTAGCATTAATAAAATCACTGCTCCCGAAAAAACGGCCGTTTTTAAAACTTTTTTTTGCACTGATACATGTCCCCTGGGGCAGGAACTAGGTCCCCAAACACTTTTTATGACAATAACTTGCATATTAACCCTTAAAATTAGCACTTTTGATTTCTCCCATAGACAATTCACTATAGCCGACAATTCACTATAGCCTTCATGACTTTTTTTTCCCTTTAGAAATGTCATTTTGCTGTCAGACTATTCTAAACATGGGAAAAAAGCGCCACTTTACAGGCATACTATAGACACCCCCCATGTACGAAATTTAAAGGAATATTTCACAATATATTTGCACTTATACATGTCCCCTGGGGCAGGACCCAGGTCCCCAAACACTTTTTATGACAATAACTTCCATATAAGCCTTTAAAATTAGCACTTTTGATTTTTCATGTTCATGTCCCATAGACTTTAATGGTGTTCGCATGTTTGAATGAAGTTTTTTGCCTGTTCACATGTTCTGGATGCGAACTGAACAGGGGCTGTTCGGCCCATCCCTATTAATTACACAGGTTCTGAGGCTAATTTATTGCAGATAAGGCACTAAGCGAGTTTAATTACCACCTGATTTAGCCACAGAACCTGTGTAATTAATAAGTGTTCGTTCTTAAAGGGATGAGGTGGCAACCCTACCTACCAGCCCTCCTGGCTGCTCCAGAGATCCCTCAAGGTAAGGTCGAAGGAATGAAGCACACAGCTGTCCCTCCAGAAAGCTGACTACATATGACTGACTTTCCTCTTGTTGTTTCCCTGAGTGTGCTGATTTACTCACTGTCCTCTCCCTGCTCCCCCTGCTCCCAGGTGGTGGTCCCAATCACACTGCACTGCAGACGGGATCCTTCCTGAGCCAGTACGAGCCTCCAGCCTGTGGGGCCCCCCTAGATAGACCTAGAGGGCCCCTCAAGGTCACTGACAGACTTCTCACCACTCCATCTTCCGCCCGACTCCTCTGCCAGCATGACTCACCCATACTTACGGCCTAGCCCAGCCACCTTGCCAGGCCCACTGCCTAGGGATTAGCTGAGCTTCCCTGATTATGTGGAGGAACTCTCCTAGCCTCCGCCCTCCAGTTTCCAGAACATTCTCAAACTTTCCAGAACCAGGGAGGGAGGCACCAGAGACCTGCCTGTATGAGTCATCCAGCCCTGAACTCAAATAAACTCCGACCCAGATCCAGGAATTATAGATAACCACAAGCCAAACTATGTTTTGCCCCCTCTACCACTAATGGCACACTAGAGGGTGCTACACACGGAAGAATTATTTATCCATCCTGTTCTCCCCTGTGTGTGGATTTCTGGATTACCAGTTCTTGTGATTTTATTTGCAACCACATCATTTTCATAAAATGTCTTATTTTGCAAACACAAAATTCTCATAATGGGATCTATCTATAAAGCAGTAAATTTGACTTTCACCAAACATTCTCTGGTGGGGAATCACTGACATTTAAAACACATGAAACTGAAATATTCTTCTGCAGAGAATGTTCACTGAATGTCAGATTTGTTGCTTTATAGATATGCCTGTATTTGTTTTGAACAGATGGTTTAAAAATTCAAGGTCATTGATGGAACAAGTAAGCATCTCTTATTGGCATCAGTTTCAACCAAATGCTTCTGAAGGTGTAGCTCTGACCCGTACAGCTGTTAAGTGTTTTTTTTGGGCCATCTCTGTATACAAAACTGTTTCAGCTTATGAATATTTGTGGAATGTCTTGCTTGAATGACCTGCTTAGGATCACGCCACAGCATTTCAATGAGATTAAGGTCAGAGCTCTGACTTTGGTTTTGGTCTCCTGATAATTGCGAGCTGTTCAGGGCCTGAGGCAACAAACCAGCTGCACAAGATTATACTCGGTCAACCCTGCTTCACAATTAGGATGAGGTAATATGGTGTGCAGTTTCTTATAGTCTCCAAATGAGACATTATGTACATTTAACATTATTATGTTCATTAGTGTGCATTTAACAGAAAGTTTAACTTTTCTCTCATCCATTTACAGAACATTGTTCAAGTATTGTGGTTAAAATCTGGGTTGTCTTTATTTAGATTAGTGAAATTCCCTTACATCACTTTGGAGACAAATGCCAGTTCATGGGCAGTAATTCTAGCGCCAGATCTCCTGTTTAAATCTAAAGTGGTAACCTGTAAATGCTTTTAAAGTGTCGCCTATGGATAGTAAAATTTGCGCAAATTTTAAAGTGTGACGTGTTTGGTATCTATTTACTCAACGTTACATCATCTTTTATATTTTACCAAAAATTAGGTTATATATTGTGTTTATTTGCATTAAAATTAAAAAAAGGGTATTTTTTTTAAATGCGTTGGAAAAACCGCTGTGCAAATACCATGTGAGAAAAAAATTGCAAAAATCTACCATTTTAGGCATCATTTACACCTGGGCGTTCCAGAATCATGGCAAAATGCAGGACACGTTTGTGATGCCATTACTTCTAATGGCACCCCAATAATTTGTGATAAATCACGCTGTAATTGCGGCAAATCGCAACACACGCTGCTGTCACCCAATAGAAATTCCTGCTCCTTTTTGAGTGACAAGCTTTGCGATTTTGCCATGATTGCAGTGCAATTTATCGCCTGACAACTGCAGCAAAATCGCACTGCTATCGGAAATGTGTCCCACGTTTTTCCGCAATTCTGGAAATGTGCAGGTGTGAATGGAGTCTTATTCTCTGGGGCCTCTGCTTTAAAAAATATATAATGTTTGGGGTTCTGAGAAATTTTCTAGCAAAAAATACTGATTGTTACAGGTAAACAAATAGTGCCAGAAAAGGCCTGGTTTTCAAGTGGATAAGCCCCCATGAACACCCCTCCCGTTCACTGTTTTTTTTTTAGATAGAATCAGGAACATCAGGAAGTATTAAGAAAGCCAATTGATATGGTACCTGAGCTATTCTAGTCTATTAGTACAAATCCTTTAAAGTGGAACTTCACTCTCTCAATTAACATTGAGAACACTATTTTTAATCCTTATGCTGCTAGCATTATTAAACAGAAAGGAAAGTATATCATATTTATGTAGCACTAACTCTCGGTGGAGCTGCTGGTTTAAGCGGGCTTGTTACCTTCACTCTCCTTCCCTCTGTTTTACCGGCACCGGGTCTAGTGGTTCCATTGAGTTCACCTCTGAACGATACACGCACCAACACTTGAGTACGTTTTCAATGCTTTATTGAACAATTTACTAAGGAAATAGCAGGAAAGAGGCAGAAGGGAAACTGCAGAAGAAACTCAAATATCTTCTTGTAAGGTTCTTAACAAATGTCCTGGTAGAATTTGGATATTAAAATAGAATGCGCTCCCCTCGTGGGACACACTCTTTGCTCGCCTGGATAGGCCTCTCTCACTTGCCTAGCAGCCAGTACGTAGCACGAACAAAAGTCTCTGCCACAGACTTGTTTGGGATAAACCGGTACGATCCTCTGCCACAGGATGTATTGTTTTTTTCTGCAATGAACGTCAGTCACAGTGCTTGAACCTTTAAGCCAACCCGGCAACACTATGCTGTATAGTTGCTTTTAGGATACGTCCTCCAACCGAGTCACCAGGCCCCTCTGCAGACCAGCACGCTGCGTGATCCTTCCATGACGGGTCCTCCCCTGGGATCTCCTCGGTTGTCCAGCTTCCTCCCTTTGGATAGACAGCTCAGGACCATTCCTCGGCTGCCGTGGTAGGCCCCAGACAAGCTTCTGGGCCCACCCCTGCGCCGCAGCAGCGTGGGCCTCCGGAACGGAGGACCACGAGATTTCTTCTCTAACGCATACCTGTCGGCCAGGAGGGCCAGCAGGTGGCTGTAAAACGAACCCCACAATATGGCGTCTGTCCCATAAATACCCTCGCCCAGAATGCATCTCGGAGGACCACCTCCACCAAGTTGTCTCCGGGACAGAAGAGCATCCATACGCTTCGACGCGTTGCATTTCCAACACTGACCAGTGACAACAGCAACACCCACCAGTCAGCACGGAAACACACACAACGTCAGCCAAGCTGGAACAGAGGCAAACCTAACCTATTTAACGAACAAGTTACTACATTTACCTAACATATGGTAGATCGCGAATCTACCAGCGCTACATTTACTTGTTTTAAAACTTTTTTTACCATTTCTTCCGGTACTTCCTGGTTTCCAGGCCTAGGAAAATGATGTCATACATCCCAGGAGTCTTTAGGAGGGGTTTTCTCAGCTAAACACACTCTCCTGCATGCATGCCTGAGCTAAAGACAGATGGATTCTGGGAAGTAAATGCTACATGAATCATCTGCCCTTACTCAAGATGACCACAGCCATAAATGCCAGGGGGATGTTTTCCAAAGTGATTTCTTAGCAAAATAATGCATGGAGACATAGATGGATGGGTGAGTTTTCTCTGAATATTAAAAATGTATGAAATAGCGTTTTCAGTTTGTAGTGCTCAGATGAGGTGTAGTTCCGCTTTAAGGTCCCCTGTATTATAGATTTCATATTCTGGTCTATACTCATTATCAGTTGTTATGTAAGAAATGTTATAAGTTTATAAAAGTGGCATACTAATAAATATACTGTATATATAATCATAAACCAGGGGTTTGCCAATTAAATGATCAGAGAAGAAAATGCAGTGAAAAACTGTGGGTGTTAGATAGTATTTTTAAAGTTATAATACAATGCTACCATTGTTTCCTAGCAACCATGATTACTCCCATCCCGTAGGTGATACACAGATATTCAGAGACACTCCTACACTAGTGTGAATCATGGATTCTACAGCAGTAAACATTACCCACACCAAGCACCAGATACATACAGAACTGTTTAACAATTCATTATACTGAAAATCTCACCTTCCAAAACCAAAAATCCCAAACCCCCCTCCTTGGTTCTGTTTAACAGTTTGGGGCCCAGCAGATTGTGCACTGCCATGGCTCTGATGCAGAGGACTAAAGAATTGCCTGCAGCTGTCACTATGAAATTGTAGTCACGTTTGACAGAAGACAGGATGGTAGAAGTGGATTCATTCATCTGATCATCCTGTCTTAGAATCCGTTAGCGTCTGCAGAATTAAACATAATGAGAATTCATGGCTGAATCAACTTTAACTGTTTCATCGCAGAGCAAGCATTGAAGCCATCAAAGTGTTGTCTGGCTCTTTAGGCATTGTCTCAATGATGGGATTTTATTAAAGTGACACTAGACAACATCCTTATTCTCCAAGAATAATCCATACACATATACTAATTAGTGGCCCTGTCATCTTTTTTCATGAAATTTTTTCTTACTGCATTTTTCTGCCTCCTTGTAACATACTCTGAAAGTTCCCGAACCTCTCTTTTTTATTCTCACTTTTGTTTGTTTGGGGTAAGTGGTGCACATTGTGATTAGACATGTGCACACTGAAATATTTTGTTTCGGAATTTCGTTTTCGTCCGAAAAATAAAATTATTTAGTTACTCCCAAATTCGTTTTTATTTATTTCGTTTTTCGTTAAAAATTGCATTCGTCCGAAAATCCAAATTAAGGTTGAATCTGTCATTGAAGGCTTATGGTGTCTGTCGAATGTTCAAAGAAGATTCGACGGAGCAGCTAAACTGTACGACGCCGTATAGTTTACCTGCTCCATCGAATCTTCTTAGAACTTTCAACAGACACCATAAGCCAAAGTACGTGTGTACTTAGTTCTAGCTATTTTACTGCTCCTCCTCTTTGGTTACAATCAGCCAATAGCATTCATCATCATCATTATTTTTATTTATCTTTTCCCCCCTACGTCGAATCTTTTCTCCCCTACGTCGAATCTTTTCTCCCCTACGTCAAATCTTTTCTCTCTATGTGGAATCTTTTCTCTCTATGTAGAATAATCTTGGACTAATAGAGCTAAGGTTAGGCACATTCGACCACAGGTTTGATGGACACAGATTGTTATTGTCAGCATCATGTCGAATCTCCTATCTATATGGAACTGTTGTAGCAACGAAAACGAAAATAAAGCATTTGTTTATGTCGGATCTTTCGTTTTTCGGACTCTGCACTTTCGTTATCGTTTGTTAAAACGATAACGAAAATACCTGAAATTCGGACGAAAATGCATTCGGACGAAAACGAATGCACATGTCTAGTTGTGATGGACCACCTGGTACCCAGCCTGGGTGCCTCTGTCACGATACAGCTTCCTCCGCTCTGGAACCAGGAATCAGTTATTATAGCTGAAAATTGCACCCAAGAACTAGATGACACTAGCTTAGGTGCAAACTGGAACTGGCTTTGTTTTAAACTCATGCAGAATATATACCACACAAAATCATGTAAGAGCTTGACCACATTATTCAAACTGTAAACAGTAGGATAATTTACATATCTAATGAACAACCAACATAAACATAAACAGTAATCTAATTAAACACTAAGCTAATTACCAACTAGTCAACTAGACAAGTCTAGGTGGCTCAGGTCACTGCCCCCAGTCTATGAGACAAAACTCAAACAATGTTCCAGCAGTCTGAAAAAGTGGAATTCATTTATCTTTATAGATTTCCTGAGGGATATTGTTGATAAATATTTCTGTCCCAAGTGGAGAAGCTTCTCCAACCCAGTCTACAGTCTGCAGGAAGGCCACCATATTTCCTCTGATCATTCACCTGTACAAGATTAATATTATCACTCCAGATGGGAAGTTTTACTGTCTTTATACAGAGAATTAATCCCAGCCTCAGCATCCATCACATTGTTGTCCATCATTAGAGAATGATCTGCTCTCTCCATAAGATCAGAGGCTGAACTGTGCTCTTAACCAAGCTCTGACCAGAAGAAGCAGACAAAATCCCCAGTCTCCTCCATGGGCCATAATCAGTGGGTAGGAGGTTTGCCCCTAGTCCCCTCCAAAAGCCTCTGTCCCATTTGGGTCTGTCACACATCTTAGCTGTGGTGAGATGCACTGCTCTATGCACACTACAAATCCCATAGTCTATAGTTCCTAGTCCATCCCGGACCCGAGCAGAGGGTGGCTAAGTTTCTACATACAGTGTAGCCACCCTCTAACAGAAAGTCAGATCACAGCAGGAAAAAAAGGAATTTGGGGATTTGGAGGAGGCAAAGATCAATAAAGGGTACTTTTTTTGAGTTAAGAATAAATACCTGAATAGAATTTTAATATTTATTGCTCCACATGTCCACCTTTTTGACCATGTTTCATGTTACTCCCATAATAGGGTGCATAGCTTCCAACTGTCCCTGATTTCAAGGGATTGTTCCTGATTTGGAACAAAGTCCCTCTGTCCCTCTTTCCTCCTCATGTGTCCCTCATTTTGATCTGAACCATATAGTTTTATATAACATGCACTATTTATCCTTCAAAATTTTCCCAGTGCTAAACCTTTCATCCAAATTCTAAATTGCTGCATTTGTAAATTTCAAAAGCCAGTATAAAGGAATAGAAGTGATAAAAAAGCACTTGTGGGTATAACAATTTTTTTGTGTAATTCCCCTTTAAGGGGGCGTGGTAGTTTGTGTGCTATGTCTACATACTTTTTTTAATAGATGTTTGTTAATAGCTTGTTCCCAGCTCAAAAGTTGGGAGGTATATTAGGGTGTAGCATGAAACATGTTCACAATTGGAAGCCCCCACCCCCAAATTGCCCCCCCCCATACTGAATCTGTATGCAAGCTCCTATTATTCTTTGTGTGGCTGTGCATGGAGAGAGATCTGTGAATGGAGAGACTACAAGTCCCATCTTCCACCCCAGCAGAGGAACTTGTAGATCTCAATGAAGCACAAGTGCTGTGACATCATCGCAGTTGTAAGATTACATCCTCCAGCCCCGTAACCAAAGGTCCACACCTTGGTATGGACCTGCAATTGCAGGAATAGTCTACAGAAGCCTGGGCAATGCACCTGAAATCCACTGATTTTGTTTGCTATGCTTTGCAGGCTCCAATGCAAAAAAATAATAAATGCATTTTTGAATCAACGTGGGTGCATTTATTATCTTTTTGCAAACGGCAGAAATAGCTTTTATTCTTTCCTTTATGTATCATAGAAAAAAAAGGGAGTAAAGTGAACTTTACTGGCATTGAAGGGGAACACACAGTTTTTGTTAAACACAAATGCTTTATTACAAAACATTAAAATAAATAAGGCTATAAGCTATTAAAAATCTAAATGGGAAAACACTGCATAAGGAACAGTCCATCTGCTGACTCATAAGACCACTATCTGAGTAATCAGAAATAGTATAGTACATAAAAACACATATGATGTGGCCGTGAGGCCTCATGAGTCAACGCGTTTCTCTTTTGCGCTTCTTCGGGACACATGAGAGTTCAGCGTTTTATGTAATTTTATGTACTTTTCTACCCATAATTCTTTCTTTTGCTGCCTTTGTCAGAAATGTACAGTACATTGAAAAAACCCACGTAACTGGGTGAAACATGTTGGCAATGACACCACGGCGGTAACGCTTTATGCGTCACGAATGAAGCACTGTGTCAAGTCAGCGCAAGTGCATTACACACCATGAAGATAGTGGGAGCCATCTCTAGCTGAGGTATCCGGACGATGTCCCTAGACGGCCTCACAATGCCATAGCGCTATCAGCAGATCTATACTGTGAAGCTCTTTGGATTTCCGTGTGGCAATCAAGCACCCTGGACAACAGGATCTGTGCAGTGTGAGATCTCACTGGGACACCTGTCAGATATCAGAGACTCTTGTCCATAACGGTGAGTGGACCATTGGTCCTTTGACTGTCTATATTTTTGCACAAATATCTCTGTCCTTACCCACTGCCCTAACTAATGAACCTCACACTGGGTTACCTTTGCTAACACGGCTTGGCCTGAAGCTGAAGATCTGAATTACTGACTGTCAGTGGCTACCTTCTATATAGTGAATATCATCAGTTGAATAATAGTCAATTCAGTTAACCCAGTGGTATTGTTCTCTAAAGGGTTTATTTTTCAAGTGTGTGGACTCCAATTATAACACCCCTGTATCCCCCAGATGGGGGTCTAGTGGTCAACAGTGATGGGATACGCAAGTTTTGTGAATTTGTTAGTCACCAGGATTTACCTTCCTATTTAACTACCACTCTCTGTACCTTATATTGCAATTTATTTGGTTGTATATGATGTGTGCTTGATGTATATGTGACACAGCTGCTTTTATATAGACAACGTTGTCTCATTTTAACATTAGCCTAGGTGTTGGTGATGGGTACCTAGTTTTATGTATTTTTGTCTTTATTAACTGTGCAATTAAAATTCTCTTAATAAGCAGCTTGGTCTGCCCGTTACTTCCTTTTCCATGGGAGGTAAGCAGCTAAAATATAGTTGAAAATATTTAAATTTGAATTGTACTATCAGTTAATGGATTTGTAATCTGTGCAGCTAGTTTTGTGGATTCAGGTACCCTTGCCAGCCACCTCAACCAGGTTGTAAACCTCCAGGACATTGGTAGCCCAATTTTGTGCTTGTTTGGCTGTACTTCTCCTGCCGTTCTGCACTCCTGTGACGCGTTTAAAGCAGACAGTGGGCCGAAGCCCGCTTTCAGCTGACGTCACAGAGCCAGTCCAGGCTGGTGCAAGATTGGTCGCAATCCGCCCACAACCCTGGACCAGCACCTGGCTCAGCCTCTTAGAAAGCCAGCTGTTCCCACCCCCTCCACAGCCTAGTGCTCCAGTGAGCATGGGAAGCAGAGCAGAGAGCCGGTGATTGACAGTCACCAGCTCTCTGCTCACGGAGCTCGGAGAACCGAGCGATCAGCGATGTTTGATCACTCAGTTCTCAGTCTTAGAGCCGGCAGGAGACAGATGCAGCATAGGATTGATGCAGTATCCACCTAGGTAAGTATGATTCTTGAAAAAAAAAAAATCCAATACTTCTCTTTTAAGCCTGGTACACACGATGAGATTATCGGACAAAAAAATCGTCCTTTTTTTGCATGCTAGTCTCATATTAAAAATGAAGAGGTTATTCAACTTACGAAAAATAAAACTTCAGAAGTGATGTAATGTGTTAAATTTTGTTTGAGTTTTGTAATGTATTCTTTCATTTCCAAGCATGCGTAGTCTTGTGCTCTGTACACACGGTCGGATTTTCCGACAGAGAAAGTGCGATCGGATTGTGTTGTCCGAAATTCCGATCGTGTGTGGGCTCCATCGGACTTTTTCCGTCGGAATTTCCGAAACACAAAGTTTGAGAGCAGGATATAAAATTTTCCAACAACAAAATCCGATCCTTTCAATTCCGATTGTGTGTAGACAAATCCGACGCACAAAGTGCCATACATGCTCAGAATAAATTAAGAGACGAAAGCTATTGGCTACTACCCCATTTATAGTCTCGACGTACGTGTTTTATGTCACCGCGATCGGATTTTCCGACAACTTTGTGCGGCCGTGTGTATGCAAGACAAGTTTGAGCCAACATCTGTCTGAAAAAAATCAGATGGATTTTGTTGTCGAAATGTCCATTCAATGTCCGATCGTGTGTATAGGGCATTGGTCTTACGTTTTTTTTTTTCAGACAAAAACTGTACAAATTAAACAAAAATCAGACAGTGTGTTCACTTACGATAAAAATTTATTCCGACTTTTTGTCGTTCAAAAAGTCGGAATAAGCATTCGAAAGCATTATACTACCGATCAGATAATCTGCCGATCATTCGCTTTGCAGAAAGCTGGTAAAATCAACTATGATTAATTTGACAGCTGTTTTGGTGTGAAAAACTGGCCAGTGAGGTGTGTTTCTGCTTTGATCTCCTAAAATGGTTACATATGTATCAATGGCAGCTGTTAAAATGTACCTATATAAACAGTTTTCTAATGTATATAATTTGGATAAAAATGTATGAAAGCTAAATTGCTGGCAATACTTGTTTCCTGACTTGCAGTCATATATTAACAAACTTCACCCTGCGTCTTTATTGTAATAAAGCCTTTAGCCTGAAATCTTTTATTAAATGGAAAATAAATCATGCTGTGATAAGAGTCACTTGTGTTTCATGGCAGTGTTTGGTTTTCCTGTGGCATGGAAGAGTTCTACATCTTAATCATGTATGAGTCACAGCCCCTGGCCTCCGCAGCTTTGCCAACACGGGCAGCTTAATATAATAATCTGTAGTTAAATACTAGACAGGGCAGTTATTTAGGTTGGAAGGTTAATTGTGCAGTGATTTAGTGCATTACAGATCTGTAAACCCAAAGAAAGAACTGCACAAAATAGGATTTATTGTTTTGTTTTTTTTCACGTAAGAGAATCATTATGAAATTGAATTGCTTTACTGAGATGATTTACACGTGTCATCAAACCGTTACAGGCTGTGTATTGGAAGGACAATGGCTGAAGTTATAAGCAATAGGCTTGTGAATAAGATCTTACTATGTACTTATGGACAAAAGAAAGAGGAATACAAGTCAGTGACCAAAAAAGCGAGAGGATCAAGAACAACTAGTGGCAGCTCACCTTCTTCTCTCTTAACTACTTCAATACCAGGCACATTTACCCCCTTCCTGCCCAGGCCAATTTTTAGCTTTCAACGAGGCCGCTGTTTAAATGACAATTGCGCGGTCATGCTGCACTGTACCGAAACAGAATTTTTATAATTTTGTTTTCACAAAGAGAGCTTTCTTTTGGTGGTATTTGATCACCTCTGCATTTTTTATTTTTTGCTAAACAAATAAAAAGAGACCTAAAATTTTGAAAAAAAAAATGTTTTTCTTTTGTTTCTGTTATAAAATTTTGTAAATAAGTAAGTTTTCTCCTTCACTGATGACTGATGGGCACTGATAAGGCGGCACTGACGGGCACCGATAAGGCAGCACCGATCAGGTGGCACCAATGAGCTGGCACTGATGGGTACTGACGGGCACTGACGATGGGCACTGATAGGCGGCACTGATGGGCCCTGGTGGGCGGCACTGATGGGTGGCACTGATATGCAGCACTGATGGGCACTGATAGATGACACTGATGGGCACTGAAAGGCTGCACTGATGGGTACTTATGGGTGGCATTGATGGGCACTGATAGGCAGCATAGCTGGGCACTGATGGGAACTGATACGTGGCACTGATGGGCACTAAAATGTGGCACTGATAGATGGCATTGATAGGCATCACTGATGGCACTGGCAGGCATTGGGGATGGGCACTGGGAATTGGCAGCTGCCTGGGCAATGATTGGCATTTCCCTGGTGGTCTAGGGTGGCATACCTGGTGTTCCAGTGTGGTGGCAATCCCTGGTTGTCCTGGAGGCATCCTGGTGGTCCTGGGTGGGCATCCATTGGGGGGGCTGCGCTGATAAACAATCAGCACAGACCCCCCTTTCAGAAGAACAGCCGATCGACTCTCTTCTACTCGCATCTGTCAGATCAACGGCTCCTACTGTTTACATCATGATCAGCCGTGATTGGACACAGCTGATCACGTGGTAAAGAGCCTCCGTCAGAGGCTCTTCACCAAGATCGGTGTAGCGATGTGTCAGACTGACACTCCACACCACCGATCGCCGCGATGCGATGCAGCCGTTATGACGGCCGGCGGGCAGGAAGTGGTTAAAGTGATTTTGGTCACTTTTTTTTGGTCTTTTTTTTTTTTTTTAAATAACAAACACATCATACTTACCTCCACTGTGCAGCTCGTTTTGCACAGAGTGGCCCCGAACATCCTCTTCTGGGGTCCCCGGCGGCTCTTGCGGCTCCTCCCCACATCAGATAACCCCCTCAGAGAAGCCCTTCTCCAAGGGTGTTACCTTGCGGGCGCGCTCCCGAGTCCAGCATTTGTGTCTATAGACACAGAATCCCGGACTCGGCCCCGCCCCCCGGCGCCCGCATCATTGAATTTGATTGACAGCAGTGGCAGCCAATGGCTGCTATCAATCTATCCAATCAAGAGCCGGGAGCACGTGGAGAGAAAGACAGCCGACTGAATGAAAGGGTTCAGGTAAGTAAAACAGGGGGCTAGGGGGCCGGTGACTGCCAGGTGTTTTTTCACCTTAATGCATAGGATGCATTAAGGTGAAAAAACGCAAACCTTTACAACCCCTTTAAGCCTCGTACACACAATGCGATTGTTGGCAGGGGATTGTCTGTTGACAGACTGTTGTCCTAAAATCTTACCATTAGTACGCTCCTTTTGACAATTGTTGTCCAACTTTGGTCCAACTTTCATCCAACAAATGTTGGATGGCAGACTAGTAAATTTTCGGTATGACGTCTGATTTTCGGATGGTCAGTACACAAATCCGTCACACACGTGGCTGTACGGCAATCATCTGTGACGCATAACGTTTACTGGATGTGACGTATCGATACTGACGAACGAGCGAGTGGGGGTGAGACTTAGAGGTTACACCATGAGTCCGCCGTGACCACAATACGCCGCTACAGTTTGCCAACAGGAGTTTGCCTTTTTATGCTGATTGTGATTGGATTGATGTGAGTTTAATGGTTGAAGATTTTGTTTTTACAATAAATTGCTTTTACGTTATTACACTATTGAAAGCACTTATTCTCATTTACATGTGGAGCAATCCTCTTCTGTTGTGCACGGTTGGATATCAAAAGTAGTATTAACCCTGGTGGGTTTAAAGTGTTAATGCCGAGCATGAGAGTGCAAGGTGAGTGTGTTTTCTTAAGAGGAGCGGAATCACTGTCACTAACGGTATGGTGGAAGAAAATTTCTTTAAGATATTTATCATAGAAGAATTATCACCAAGTCAATCACTTGAAGTTTATCACTTTTATGGACTTTAACTTTATTGAAATTTCTTTCATTTATTTATTTTTTGCTATCTTTATTTTTAATTACGGTTCTCACTATTCACATGGTGTTATTGTATATTAGTACACTGTTTAGTATTTAATTCACTATTACATTGTGATATCAGCACCGCTATTTTTTCATTTAAAATACATCTATATAGCAGCTTGGCATTGCATGCCATTGCTGAGCCCGTCCTCTACTAGGACCCCCAGGTCCTTTTCCATCCTAGATTCTCCCAGAGGTTCTCCCTCTAGTGAGTAGATTGCATTCATATTTTTTCAACCCAAATGCATTATTTTAAATTTTTCTACATTAAACCTCATTTACCATGCAGTTGCCTACCCCATTAATTTGTTCAGATCTTCTCGCAAGGTTTTCAAATCCTGTGGAGAAGTTATTGCGCTGCTTAGCTTAGTATCGTCGGCAAATACTGAAATTGAGCTGTTTATCTCATCCTCCGGGTCATTGCCAACCTCCGGGATGGTGGCTATACTGTTTTACAAGGTGATCATCTACAATCACTTTAAGCTTAACCACTTGCCGCTCGCTTACGGTGCGGCTCTCATTCTAGGTGGAAGTCATATGACGGCTTCCCAGAATGGCTGCTCTCCTGCGCCAGCAGAAGAGTGCAGCGCGGCGATCGCGTCTGCGCCATGTTAGGACATGACGCGACCCCGATCTCTGTAAAGAGCCATGGCCACGGCTCTTTAACCATGTGATCAGCTGTGTCCAATCACAGCCGGACACATGTAAACACGGAGATGCCTGTAATCGGCGCTCCTCTCCTCACACTGACAGAGTGTGAGGAGAGGAGAGCTGATCAACAGCATCTCCTCGCAGAGGACATCTAGGTATGTAATCAGGGCACTGATCATCAATGCCCTGATTACAATAAAGCCCCCCCCCAGTGCCAGCAATCAGTGCCCACCAGTGCCAGCAATCAGTGGCCATTAGTGATGCCAGTCATGGCTGACTATCAGTGCTGCCCATCAATGCCCATCACTGCTGCCCATCAATGCCACCCATCAATGCCCACCAGTGCTGCCTATCTGTGCCCACCAGTGCCACCTATCAGTGCTTAGTGCCGCCTATCAGTGCCCTGATTACATCTAGGTATGGAATCGGGTCACTGATCATCAATGTCCTGATTACAATAAAGCCCCCACAGTGCCAGCAATGAGTGTCCACCAGTGCCAGCAATGAGTGCCCATCAGTGCCCACCAGTGCCAGCAATCAGTGCCCACAAGTGCCAGCAATCAGTAGCCATTAGTGATGCCAGTCAGTGCTGACTATCAGTGCTGCCTGTCAATGCCCATCACTGCCGCCCATCAATGCCTACAAGTGCCACCCATCAGTGCCCACCAGTTCCACTCGTCAGTGCCCACCAGTGCCACCCATGAATGCCGCCTATCAGTGCTTATCAGTGCCACCTATCAGTGCCCATAAGTGAGGCATATTCGTGCCTCCTCATCAGTGCCACCTAATCAGTGCCCATAAGTACCGCCTCATCAGTGCCCATAAGTGCCACCTTATCAGTGCCCATTAGTGCAGCTTATCAGTGTCCATCAGTGCTGCCTCATCAGCGCCCATCAGTGAAAGAGAAAAATTATTTATTTACAAAATTTACTGACAGAAACTAAGAAAAAAACTTTTTTTTTCAAAATTTTCGGTCTTTTTTTTTTTAGTAAAAAATAAAAAACCCAGAAGTGATTAAATACCACCAAAGGAAAGCTCTATTTATGTGAAGAAAATGATAAAAAAATTCAGATGGTTAAAGTGTAGCATGACCGCGCAATTGTCATTCAAAGTGTGACGGCTCTGAAAGCTGAAAAGTGTCCTGGGCAGGAAGGGGGTGAAAGTGCCTTGTATTGAGGTGGTTAAAGGTCCTTTTCCAGTACTGGTGCCGATTGCTAGTGTGTTACTAGAATAGTGGAAGCAAATGAGTCTAAACCTGGGTCAGGGTTTTCCTGCAGGTCATACTGGATGACTCACAGATGCAGGTCTCTGGTACCCCCCCCCCCCCCCCGGATTTGGAAGTTTGGAGTAACTTCTAGAAGTTAGTGGGCAGAGGCCGGGAGAGCTGATCTACATACTTGAAGGAACCGGGGCAATCCCCAAGCAGAGGGTCTGGCAAGGTGACTGAGTCAACCCTTAAATATGGGAGAGCCATGCCAGGAAGGGAGTCAGGTGGAAGATGGAGTGCTGAGGAGGCTGCCTAGGAGGGGTCTCCTAGGTCAAAGGGAGACCCCATCTCCAGGCTGGACTCAGGCTGGCTCAGGAAAATCCATTCAGCAAAGTGGTTTGACTTGGAATCTTTCCTGAAAAGCAGTGGGAGCAAGGAGGACAGAGTGAGTATGTCAGCACACCTAGGGGTTTTCAAGGGGAGATACTGCCAGATGTGGAAAGCTTTCTAAAAGTACAGCGTTGTGCTTAACTTAACCCTTTCATTACCTTGCCCTGGAAGATCTGCAGTGCAGCAGCCAGGAGGGCTGGTATTATCTGCAAGCAGTGGAGCTGGGAGCAGTTATATATAGGAGAAGATGTACTCCTGCATGCAGTTTGCCTCACTTTTGTGCTATTGCCAAGAGGGGCTAAGAGCTTCTAGTCTGTAATGGACTTTTGTTACTGATCCACTAAGGACTGTGTGTGAGGAAAGGAAAGAAACTGGTTCAGGATCTTTTTGTACAGACGAAGGAAGTTGTCCCCTTTTTGTTGTACTTTGCTTTAAGTTGGGCATCCCATAAATCCCTTCACCCCATCCAAGTTTTTACCCCTAATAAAACATGAAAAACAAAGCCAGGTGATTGACTTCTTGTTTTTGGATGCAAGCAGAGAATTTGTGTTGCCTGGCTGTACAGGAGTAGGAGAGCCAGTTGCCAGCAGCCCCTACGGGGGTAGTGCTACATTGGAACCTGAGTCTGAAAGTCAGTAACAAGTTTTCTGAACTAACTATCCATCTCTCCCTGGAGTTTGAGTGTAAGCTAATACATTTGTTTGTTTGCATCTTAAAGTGACTGGCGTCTATCTGTTCACCTTTTCAACTATTGCCTGAGAACTATACACTGAGCTGAATGTCAGGCCCTCCCTGTCTCCGGGGCTACTCAAATTAGGGGGGCACTACATGTGCATAAGTCCTCATGAACACTGGGCATTTAGCCCTGGTACATGAAATTCTGGTGTTTAGGCCTGGGTTTAAACACCAGAGAGGCTGAAACCTGCTGGAAGTATGCAGTAGGCTCCTATGGACGAATGCCTGGAACTCACGCAGTCTGCGTTCCAGCCACTTATCCCTGGGCACAGCTTTCAACCTCCCATAGAGTTTTTAGGGCTGGTCGGTTCACCTGTGCCTTCTGCCCGCAGCTAAACACTAGAATTTCATCCATACGGCCAGTGTGCATGAGGCCTATCATGTGTTGAAGCAGTCATTTGGACTCTCCATCAGAAGCCCTTGTGACTGGTTGACAAAGCGAGAGCACAGTTGAGAGACAACAGAGTGTTGTCACCCTAAAACATGAGGCGCGCAAACAAGGATCTCCATGGCATGTATTGTTATTTTTTTTAATTCAAAAAGTTTTTGTTAGAAAAGGACATAAAGTAACAACAGCAAAGCTGAAAAATACATATCCTTATGTGTTCTGTCTGTAGGACAGAGAGCTAAACCTTCCCGCTCCATAAACTTCAGATACCATATTGCTTTGATCTAAAATTTATTAGAACGAGCCAGGTGAAACTACAAATTGATAAAACAAACATCAATCAGTACAATATTGCATATAATAAAGAAACAATGCTCTATAACACAGAATGGGATAACAAAATCTTAATTTTTAAGCTCGCTAAGAGGTGATGGTGAGAGATTAGAGAAACATCCTTACTGCCTTGCTGTAGCTTCTTAAAATGGTGGCTGACTCACTTCCTCTAGAGAATGCTCTCAGAATGCACAGTTCCTAACAACTTTATTAACACACTCTAACAAATTACAATATGGTGTAGCTAAAGCTATACCAGAAAGGAACAGTAGGAGGCGTCTGCGCTCTGCATATAACTATCTTGTTATACTTTAAGAAAAAACCAACATGTGCTTTAATCACATTAACACGTGTAACTGAGTAAAGGCCCGGTGGGCAGAACACTATGTTGTACATACTCAGTCAAAGGAAATGGATAACACAAGGTTTCTACAATACAGCAAACACAAAAGGGATGTATTACATACACAATTTGCAAATTATCAAATAGATGAAGACATATTAAATGGGATACCTAATCACAGACATTGTACAGGAATAATTGCAAAAAAATAAAGCAAAGCCCATGTAATTAGAATAAAATTGATTAAGAAACTATGAAAACGAAAAATGTTGCGTTTCGTCTCAAATACAGGGGTATTTGGATTTAGTAGTACCCTTAGAGATGACATATCACAAATACAGTAAGTATTTGGCACTGCAGCCTGAGTACATGGGACCTAAACACAAAAGAGTCACTGTTCAAAATCAACTAGGAGCTGCATTTAATATACAGCAAATAGAAGATTCTGCCTCTACATATCCTTGTTTCTTATACGGGAGCATTTCATTGATCTCCATTCGATTGCTCTAAAGTTGGAACCCCTGCCAGGATCCACACCCTAGCTATCAGCTTCTTAGCAGTAAACA
Organism: Lithobates clamitans; assembly: GCA_037952925.1. Lineage (NCBI taxonomy): Eukaryota > Metazoa > Chordata > Amphibia > Anura > Ranidae > Lithobates > Lithobates clamitans. Next base: position 5,954,544 of record JBBGZY010000087.1, read on the forward strand.
ATAACTGAAATTTAATTCTAACAACTCAAGAGGACCCAGAAAGCATAGCCGAGGGTCTAGTTGTACTGAGGAAATAATGCCAATTGCAGGTATTATTTAATGAAAGCTGCAGACTTAAATTAAGTTGTGAACATGACTGTTGAAGTTACTTTAAATGTTAAAGCTTATATCATGTTTTAGTGATTGGGTTTAAATATACTTTAATGAATGAAATAGGAAGCACAGTACTGTAAATATTCATCTCCTTTTGAATTTCCAGGTATGTGCTAAGTACAGTAAATATAGAATTATTCCTAGAATGCATAAATGTAATATACAGTATATGATTGATTTCTTTATAACATATTATTCAAATAAATGAGCACAGTATTTGAATCTCAACCTAGAATCCATGGTTAAATATTCTTGCTTTCCATTGTCTCTGAGTCAATGTATTTCATTTATTATAGACTCATTCAAAAGGAATATACACATACAGCACAGCTGGCTTTTGTTAGTCCTCCTGATTTTCACTGCGTGACATCCAGCAAAACCATCATTAAGTTTGATATGTTTTTGCACCCTCATTTAATGTAAAGTCAGAACTGTGTTCATCACATTTAATTGAGATTAGGAAATGTTTTACTTTATTTGGTGCTGTCTTTGAGCCCTAATTCAGAAAATAAATATAAAACTCATGACTAATTCTAAAATAGGATTATAACATCTAGTCATCAGTAAATAGGTGTAAGTAGTTGCTAACGGAGGCTTCATTTTTCAAACTATTTGAAAGATGTACAGTATATAATACGTTTCCTGTAGCAAGCAGTCAGGTTGTTTTATTTGTTTTTCAACCTTGCCCAAATGTTATAGGAGAAAATTAATTGAAAGCTCTTTTTGGTCCTATATATACTGCTTCCATCACAGACACAGTACAGTAATGCATAGCCATGCACTCAAATATGCACTGCTTTTCACTTTAGCATTTTTAACATTAAATAGATTAGTGGTTCCAGTCTTAAGAAGCAAATATCCCCCAGATAAATAATAAGGACTTTATAGGCAACAAGGAAAAGGGGTCTGAGCAAAATATTATATAAATGATAGTTTATTTTTTGAGTTATAGAAAATATAAAATTATTCAGCTACAGACATCACCAAAATTAAAGTTAATAAAAACAGCAAGTTTACAAAGACTAAATCGTTAGTGTGTGGTAATTGTAGACATTGGGCCCGACGCGGTTCAGGACACTTGTGGGGTTCATCAGGGGCGTTCAAGGCAAGGTGAAATTACCATAGCATATTCTAAAAAATAAAATGGAAAAAAAATTATAATAACAAAGTATGTACATCATAGCCTCTGTCTATGATGTACATACTTTGTTACTATAGTTTTTTTTTCCAGTATTAATACTATTACTATTTTTCTGTTTTTTATTGTTTAGAATATGCTATGGTAATTTCACTTTGCCTTCAACATCCCTGATGAAGTGACCCCACAAGTGTCCTGAAACGCGTAGGGCCTAATGTCTACAGTTACCACGAAGTAATGATTTAGTCTTTGTAAACTTGCTTTTTTTATTAACTTTATTTTTGGTGATGCCTGCACCTGACTAATTTTATATTTTCTATAACTCAATAAATAAACTATAATTTATAAAATATTTTGCTCAGACCCCTTTTCCTTGTTGCCTATAAAGTCCTTATTATTTATCTGGGGGATATTTGCTTCTTAATATTATATCTAGGATTGACAACCTCAAGCCCCTTTTTGGTGGATCTTCTTAGCTATTTATGTGGTTCCAGTGTTGTTCTTGTTCCTGTGTGAGATGCACCTGTAAAACCATTAGTACACATTAAAGAAAATCACATTTTAAATTAAAGGGCAACTCCACTTTTGTGGGGAAAAAATGAGCAAATAAAAAAATAATATTGTGTATACAATTGCAACACAGATCATATTGTAATTAAAAGTTATTAAAAAAGTACTGTTCCTTTTCAATCTGCAGCTATGTAATTTTCTGTAAAATGCAATGCAGTATGGCTACCTGGAGGCACTCTGTACACAGATGACGTACAGAACACCACCCAGAAATGTAATTTCCTGCTGTGTGATTGGCTTACGGATTTCCCAAAAATAACTAAGATACAAACCAGATATTGAGAATAAAAATAAAAATAAATAAAACCAAGCGCTGTGATGGACACACAGTGATATATGTAGATATAAATCTAGATAGGTGAATCTACGTGAAAATACAAATATAAAACTAGATAAGTGGATATTCTTAAGGTATTAAATTGAACAATAAAATTAAGCTGCTATCAATTGGACAGTGATCAGAATCCCATAAAATTAGAAGGTATATAAAATAAATTGATGCGTTCTAATAAATTGTTCAATCAATGTGAATCTATGAAATGAAAAATGTGATAAGATGTATGTAAAATACCAATTTACTAAAATAAATAAGTTATAGAAAAAATATGTGCAAATACACTGCAAAAATACACTAAAAAGATGTGCAAATACACTGAAAAATTGCTGAAATAGTGCAAAATACTCCGAAAATAATGCCACAAATGTAAAATCAATGAATTAAAATAAAATAAATACGTGCAAATATGCTGAAAAATTGCACTAAAAATGTGCAGATATAATGGAAGAGTATGTGCAAACTCGCCAAAGTACAAATATGAATATGTGTTCAAAATCCTAAATAATTAACGCTTTAAAATACAGATATTCCCCGTGATAAACACTATAATTCCATACCTAAAAAAATATATAAATAAATAATTAGTTGAATACACGTGATATATATATATAAATGATTGATATATATGAAGAAATAATAATATAAAGTGCCGATTGGATGCTATTATACATAGATAATTTAGTTCATGGGATGGAATTGATGGTTAACTCAGCAGTTCATTCCTCAATATGCTGAGGTAATTGGATTCCTGCAATGTTTGTTTAGTCACAATATTAGATATTTCCACCACAGCCGCAATAATAGATTCTCACTACCAGATGATCATGGAAGAGAGACAAAGAAACAAGATCATTGCGCAATGTAACAAAAAAAGGTCTACGAGCAAAAACAGCACAGTGATGAACTCACGTGCGCCCGATTGTGTTAGGGCATGCAGATAAGCAGATCTCAGTTTGCCGCTACGGACGAGGCTTGTCAAACAAGCCGCTGCTGTTTGATACAATGTATTGCAACACAGCCCACGTCCTAGGCTCCTCCCACGCGTTACGTCACTGACACGTGACTTACTCAAGGATAAACCTGAGATGCCAGCGTCTCCGTACTTAAGCATTCAGGTTACCATAGTGACAGCGCTATGATCATCGGATCATCACACTGCTTACTGCTTCTAATTGCATATGTATATTTATATTAAAACCAATATTTAATCATTACATCCTTAAAACAATTTATGATAACAAGATACAATTAAAATATATGGTAACATTAGACATAAAAAAGATAACAGAATGAAAGCCTATGTTCATATAATAATGGACTCCCTCAAGTGGTGCAAAGTAGTATTGCATACTCCTGAATTTTGAAGTGTAGTTCATTCCTTCAGACCTTACTCGGTGATATAGATTCCATTCAGTGTTATAATCTCGCTCTGTAGCCTAAATCTACGTGAAAATACAAATATAAAACTAGATAAGTGGATATTCTTAAGCTATTAAAAAGAATAGAATATTTTACCAGGGAATTATTAGAGCAACTAAGTGACACAAATACATATATTAAACTTAAAGGGAACCCAACAAGGGAATATAAACGGGAGCTATCAGATCTAATCTTGAAAGGAGTTGGAAAGAATGTCCTAACCAAAAAAGAATCAAAATACTTAGTACCGGACACCTGCAGAGTACCCATCATTTACACGGTGCCTAAAATACACAAAAATGTAGAAAAGCCACCAGGGAGACCCATCATAAATGGCATTCAGTCAATCAAACGCTAGATTGGGAGAATATGTTGATAAATTTTTGCAACCCTTGGTACCCCAAACTAGAGCATACCTCAGAGATACGAAACATTTGATACAAATATTGGAAACTCTGGCTCTAAAACCAGGAGAGAAATATATTATTGCAACAGCTGATGTAGCTTCCCTGTACACAGTAATTGATCACAGTGATGTGATAGAGGCATCTAAATGGGCTATGGATAAGTTTAGTAACCTTATCTCAAAACAAAAAAGATTCATTTTAAGAAGTTGCGTAATGTAACAAAAAGGGTCCACAAGCAAAAACAGCACAGTGATGAACTCACGTGCGCCCGATTGTGTTAGGGCATGCAGATAAGCAGATCTCAGTTTGCCGCTACAGGCGAGGCTTGTCAAACAAGCCGCTGCTGTTTGATACAATGTATTGCAACACAGCCCACGTCCTAGGCTCCTCCCACGCGTTGCGTCACTGACACGTGACTTTCTCAAGGATAAACCTGAGATGCCAGCGTCTCCGTACTTAAGCATTCAGGTTACCATAGTGACAGCGCTATGATCATCGGATCATCACACTGCTTACTGCTTCTAATTGCATATGTATATTTATATTAAAACCAATATTTAATCATTACATCCTTAAAACAATTTATGATAACAAGATACAATTAAAATATATGGTAACATTAGACATAAAAAAGATAACAGAATGAGAGCCTATGTTCATATAATAATGGACTCCCTCAAGTGGTGCAAAGTAGTATTGCATACTCCTGAATTTAGAAGTGTAGTTGATTTCTTCAGATGCCGAAGGCTGATGTTCTCAATCGTAGTGTTGCACCTTACTCGGTAATATAGATTCCATTCAATGCTATAATCTCGCTCTGTAGCCTTCATTTACACATTATGAATTATTCTAATGATAGTTCTACATATTATAAAGACTTTATCTGAACATATGTTAATCCTAATTGATATACAGATAAATCATATTGTATATACATGTACCATTGCCATATAAATAATAGAGAAGAAAAAATATAGAAGGAAAAAATTATTATCATATAGTATTATAAATTATAAACATTATAAAAATATTAAAATAAAGTAAATGTATATGTAAAATCAATTAAAATATATAAGAAATATATATAAAAAAATAAAGAATATAAAATATTGTAGAGAAAGAAGGTATAGAACCAATTACAAATATATCCCATTATGACGTACTTAATAATCTGATATAAAGCAGTTGATATCAAAATCAATGTTGAGGCCTTTCGGCGCAAGAGTACCCATCTCATATATCCATTGTGATTCAGTTTTGCTCAGTTCCCTGATCTTATTTGAGCCCCTCCAGTGGGGTTTGTATCTCTGAATTGCCCAAAACTTTAGCTCTGTAGGATCTCTATTGTGGTGCGTAGCAAAGTGTTTGGATACACTATGCTTCGGAAAAGCTTTTTTTATGTTTTGAATATGTTCCCTTATTCGTTTCCACATAGGTCTTTTCGTTCTGCCTATATATTGCAGTGAACACGAGCATTCTAGGACATAGACTACTCCTTCAGTCCTACATGATATAAAATCCTTAATGTCATATTCTTTTTTAGTGCTGGTTGATGTAAATGTATTGCATTTTTTACCATTTTGTTGGGTGTTTTTGCAAGCATAGCACCTCTTACAAGGAAAGAACCCTTTCCCCTGAAAGAAAGATAATTCGATTCAATATGAAGCGCGGTTTATCAGGTAGAATGTTGCCGAGGGTGTTATCTAATTTGAGAAGTGGCCAGTATTTATTGATAATTTTTTTTTCAATTTTTTTGTGTTGTGCACTAAAGTTCATTATCAGGGGTATATCATTATTAATTATTTTATTATCTTTAATTTTATCTTGAATAAGTACCTCTCTTGGAACTTGGTTGACTTCTTTAATTTTTTCCTCGAAGAATTCTTTACTGTATCCTTTATCTTCGAACTACTTCCCCATCCATTGGGCTTGTGTTAAAAATTCTTTATGATTAGAACAGGTTCTTCTAAGACGTATAAATTGTCCTTTTGGAATGTTGATTAGCCATGGTTGATAATGACAGCTGTCAGTGGGTATGTAGCTATTCCTTTCAACTGGTTTGAAGAACGTTTTGGTACTGATGGAATTGTTAATAAGCTGTATTTCTAGGTCCAGAAAGTGGACTGTTTTATCACTTATCTCGCATTCGAGTTTGATATTTTTCTGATTAATATTTAATTGATTGAAGAACTGGACTAGACTTGGTTCATCCCCTTTCCATATTACTAAACAGTCATCAATAAATCTTTTGTAAAGTACCATGTTATCTGGAACATCTGAAAAAATTGCTTCTTCCTCCTATTTGGGGCATATTTGGCTCCCATTCCAATACCAGTTAATTGTCTGTAATATTTTTCATTATACCAAAAGTAATTGTGTTGGATTCCAAAGGCTAAACTTCTTAAAATGAATCTTTTTTGTTTTGAGATAAGGTTACTAAACTTATCCATAGCCCATTTAGATGCCTCTATCACATCACTGTGATCAATTACTGTGTACGGGGAAGCTACATCAGCTGTTGCAATAATATATTTCTCTCCTGGTTTTAGAGCCAGAGTTTCCAATATTTGTATCAAATGTTTCGTATCTCTGAGGTATGCTCTGGTTTGGGGTACCAAGGGTTGCAAAAATTTATCAACATATTCTCCCAATCTAGCGTTTGATTGACTGAATGCCATTTATGATGGGTCTCCCTGGTGGCTGTTCTACATTTTTGTGTATTTTAGGCACCGTGTAAATGATGGGTACTCTGCAGGTGTCCGGTACTAAGTATTTTGATTCTTTTTTGGTTAGGACATTCTTTCCAACTCCTTTCAAGATTAGATCTGATAGCTCCCATTTTTTCCCTTGTTGGGTTCCCTTTAAGTTTAATATATGTATTTGTGCCACTTAGTTGCTCTAATAATTCCCTGTTATAATATTCTATTCTTTTTATTACCTTAAGAATATCCACTTATCTAGTTTTATGTTTGTATTTTCACGTAGATTTAGGCTACAGAGCGAGATTATAACACTGAATGGAATCTATATCACCGAGTAAGGTGCAACACTACGATTGAGAACATCAGCCTTTGGCATCTGAAGGAATTAACTACACTTCTAAATTCAGGAGTATGCAATACTACTTTGCACCACTTGAGGGAGTCCATTATTATATGAACATAGGCTCTCATTCTGTTATCTTTTTTATGTCTAATGTTACCATATATTTTAATTGTATCTTGTTATCATAAATTGTTTTAAGGATGTAATGATTAAATATTGGTTTTAATATAAATTTACATATGCAATTAGAAACAGTAAGCAGTGTGATGATCCGATGATCATAGCGCCGTCACTATGGTAACCTGAATGCTTAAGTACGGAGACGCTGGCATCTCAGGTTTATCCTTGAGTAAGTCACGTGTCAGTGACGTAACGCGTGGGAGGAGCCTAGGATGTGGGCTGTGTTGCAATACATTGTATCAAACAGCAGCGGCTTGTTTGACAAGCCTCGTCCGTAGCGGCAAACTGAGATCTGCTTATCTGCATGCCCTAACACAATCGGGCGCACGTGAGTTCATCACTGTGCTGTTTTTGCTCGTAGACCTTTTTTTGTTACATTGCGCAATGATCTTGTTTCTTTGTCTCTCTTCCATGATCATCTGGTAGTGAGAATCTATTATTGCGGCTGTGGTGGAAATATCTAATATTGTGACTAAACAAACATTGCAGCAATGCAATTAGCTCAGCATATTGAGGAATGAACTGCTGAGTTAACCATCAATTCCATCCCATGAACTAAATTATCTATGTATAATCGCATCCAATCGGCACTTTATATTATTATTTCTTCATATATATCAATCATTTATATATATATATCACTGGTATTCAAATAATTATTTATTTATATATATTTTTTCGGTATGGAATTATAGTGTTTATCACGGGGAATATCTGTATTTTAAAGCGTTAATTATTTAGGATTTTGAACACATATTCATATTTGTACTTTGGCGAGTTTGCACATACTCTTCCATTATATCTGCACATTTTTAGTGCAATTTTTTCAGCATATTTGCACGTATTTATTTTATTTTAATTCATTGATTTTACATTTGTGGCATTTATTTTCTGAGTATTTTGCACTATTTCAGCAATTTTTCAGTGTATTTGCACATCTTTTTAGTGTATTTTTGCAGTGTATTTGCACACATTTTTTTCTATAACTTATTTATTTTAGTGAATTGGTATTTTACATACATCTTATCACATTTTTAATTTCATAGATTCACATTGATTGAACGATTTATTAGAGAGAATCAATTTATTTTATAAACCAGATATTGGGCATCCTCTGCAACAAAAATGTCATTTTTGGTGAGATACAAAGGAAAATCACCCTGCAAGTTTCCTCATTAGAACCCCGCAGGTGCAGCAACTGACTGATAATTATACAATCACTCCAATACAGATTGACGTTGCACATGGACACAGACAAACAAACAGCTATTACTTGAAAATAACAAAAGATAGGAATCTGCAACAAAGTCAGTTAAAATCATTGTAATATAATGTAGATCACCTGGAGGGGAATGTGTTTTCCTCAACAAAAGTGGAGTTCCTCTTTAAAGGGGAGCTCCACCCAAAAGGGGAAGCTCTGCTTGTCTACCTCTCCCCCACCTCCGCTGCCACATTTGGCACCTTTTGGGGGTGATTAGGTACCTGGTTTTGACAGAGACCTGCTCCCACTTCCAGCTCACTTCGCAGTGGCGAAGTGAGCTGGAAGTTTGCCCCCCCCCTGTACTCCAATGGCCTCCACAGTCACCAGATCTCATAGCGCACCTTTGAGATGTGGTGGAACGGAGATTCCCATAATGGATGTGCAGCCAACAAATCTGCAGTAACTGTGTGATACTATCATGTCAATATGGACCAAAATATCGAAGGAATGTTTCCAGCACCTTGTTGAATCTATGCCATGAAGAATTAGGCAGTTCTGTAGGCAAAAGGGGTCCAACCCGGTACTAACAAGGTGTACCTCACTCTGCGCGCGCACCACCCCTCCAGGAGCACGAGGCGTCTCTCTCTCTCCCTCTTCTCCGTTCTCACACACCGCCGCTCACTCGTCTGAAGGAACACCCGCCATGTCCTGGATAGATTACGTCAACACCTTGGTGGACGGCACCGTGTGCACGGACTGCGCCATCTACGCCTCGGCTCCTCCGCACGGAGTGTGGGCCGCCTACCCCGGAGGGGGCTTCGCTTCTCTCACGTCACAAGAATTGGCCTGTCTTGTTTCTAAAGATCGAAGCCCATTATTTATCAACGGCCTAGTGCTTGGAGGACAGAAATGCAGCGTGCTCAGGGACCTCTGGTTTGACGATTCACAAATGTGCCTAGACGCAAGGACAAAAAACACAGACGGAGGAGCAACATACAACATTCACATCGTCCGATCCAATCAAGCGATCTTCGTCCTGAAAGGAGGGGACAATGTTCATGGCGGACAGTCGAACCAAAGAGTTTATGATACCATGAAGTACCTAAGGAGCGTAGGGTATTGATGATGCTGCCGCCTCTCCAGTTGCCTGTTCCAGCTGCCAACATTGGACCAACCACCTGATTCGTCACCCACCAACCCCCTCCTTTCCATCCCTCAATTTTTTTTTTATCGTTTTTGCTTTTTTGCTGCCACAAAACACCAGAATGAACAGAATTTTTTCCAAGAAAAATTTATATCTGATTAAAGAATAAAAAAAAAATATGCTCTACTAACAAGGTGCACCTAATAAAGTTGCTGGTGAGTGTATATTTTTTTAAACCAGAGTTTAGTGTTCTTTTTAAAGTATAGTTACAACTTTGTTCCAGTGCTTTTCTAGTGATGTTTTATTTTTATCACTAAAGTATCAAATCTTGTAAACAAAGTGACACAGCTAGCATTTTTGTATTAATGATATGGCACAAAGCTTTGGCAAGGTTCCTGTTCACTTTAATTGGTTCTTATGCACATTGAACAAGAATCTTGTCGCCTATTTTCCTGCTCATGATAATAACATCAAATTGTGTGTGGGCAACATCTTTTCCTTTTTGTCAAATAATGAAACAACAGGACAGGCATTGTGCATGCCAAACTATTACCAGCAAATTTCAAAACAAGAGAAAATGGCATGCATGTCAGTATTCTGAAACATAAAACTGTTATTTACATGGCTCTGTATACTGTAAATAAGGCATAAACCCCATGTTTCTTCCATTAGATTTTTTAATGATGTGTACAGTATATTCTATATATATATCTATATCTATATAGATATAGATATAGATATATATCTATAGATATATCTATATATATATATATATATATATATATATATATATATATATATATATATATATATATATATATATATATATATCTATATATATATATCTATAGATATATATATATTAGTATCTCACAAAAGTTAGTACACCATTTTTGTAAATATTTTATTATATCTTTTCATGTGACAACACTGAAGAAATGACACTTTGCTACAATGTAAAGTAGTGAGTGTACAGCTTGTATAACAGTGTAAATTTGCTGTCCCGTCAAAATAACTCAACGCGCAGCCATTAATGTCTAAAGCTCTAGCAACAAAAGTGAGTACACCCCTAAGTGAAAATGTCCAAATTGGGCCCAAATAGCCATTTTCCCTTTCTGGTGTCATGTGACTCATTAGTGTTACAAGGTCTCAGGTATGAATGGGGAGCAGGTGTGCTAAATTTCTTTTATTGCTCTCACGCTCTTATACTGGTCACTGGAAGTTCAACATGGCACATCATGGCAAAGAGCTCTCTGAGGATCTGAAAAAAAGAACTGTTGCTCTACATCAGTGGTACTCAACTCCAGTCCTCGGGACCCACCAACAGGCCAGATTTTAAGTATTACCTTGGGGAGTTGCAGACTAGAATACTGCAACCACTGAGCAGACGATGAGCAGCAAGTGATATCACCTGTGATGTATTTCAGCTATCTTGCAAACCTAGCCTGTTGGTGGGTCCTGAGGACTGGAGTTGAGAACCACTGCTCTACATAAAGATGGCCTAGGCTATAAGAAGATTGCCAAGATCCTGAAACTGAGCTGCAGCACGGTGGTCAAGACCATACAGTGGTTTAACAGGACAGGTTCCAATCAGAACAGTCTTCCCCATGGTTGACCAAAGAAGTTGAGTGCATATGCTTATCCATATCCAGAGGTTGTCTTTGGGAAATAGATGTATGAGTGCTGTCAGTATTGCTGCAGAGGTTGAAAGGGTGGGGGGGTCAGGCTGTCAGTGCTCAGACCATACGCCGCACATTGCATCAAATTGGTCTGCATGGCTGTCATACCAGAAGGAAGCTCTTCTAAAGATGATGCACAAGAAAGCCCGCAAACAGTTTGCTGAAGACATGCAGACTAAGGACATGGATTACTGGGACCATGTCCTGAGGTCTGATGAGACCAAGATAAACGTATTTGGTTCAGATGGTGTCAAGCGTGTGTGGCAGCAACCAGGTGAGGAGTACAAAGACAAGTGTGTCTTGCCTACAGTCAAGCATGGTGGTGGGAGTGTCATGGTCTGGGGCTGCACTAGGGAGCTACAGTTAATTGAGGGAACCATGAATGCCAACAAGTACTGTGACATTCAGTACATTGAAATGTGCAATCAAAAAAAATTGGAACAATAACCAAATGTGCAATTCAATGCAATTAATGCAACTTTGACATAAAGAGATTAGCCATGCTTGGAGCAAACTTAGCTCCCAGAGCGATTCCCTTGATTTGCAGGTAGTGTGCCCCATTGTGCCAAAAGTATTTTTTTTTGGGTAAAATGAAAAACATCTGTAAACGAAATGCTGCTAAACGCGAGTTACCGCATTTAGCAGCGTTTACAGCCTGTTACAGGCATTTGGCATTTCAAATGCCTCTAATCATCCATTTTAACCCTTTTTTTGCGTTTCAAAAAATGCTTCTAAACTCAACAACTTAGAAACGACAATAAATGACCATGTGTACATGTACTGATACGATAACATAGAGGAGAGTTCAGGGGCAGCTGAAAAAAATGCCCAACTGCTCCTAAACATCTGTTTACCAGCAGCAGTGTACATGAGGCCTAAAGTCACCCCCACCACTAAACCACCCCCGCTGGGCTGTGGAGGAGCAGAGCATCTGACTCAGACTCTTAGTGGCGTGCTGAGAGGCTGAGCCAGGTGCCAGTCCACGATTGTAGGCAGATCCCAACCATATGGTTCTGATCTTGCCCCAGCCTGGACTGGCTCTGTGACGTCAGCTGAAAAGGGATTTCAGCCCGCTGTCTGCTGAAAACAGGTCACAGAGTGCAGAACAAATTGCACTCCTGTGATCCACAGAAGTACACACAAGCTTTGGATGTACTTCCCCTTTAATACCGCTTTAAGTACCCTCTGAGTTGGCAAGAACTTTATTATTCTTGTTTATACTACCAAAGTAATGCTTATAATTTTTCAGGGATGACAAATAAAACACCACACTGAAGCTTTACTTCCAATTTTGACAAGTAGCAGCTTAACAACTATTATTACAGCTTATAAAATGATACAATACAGTTTTATTCTTCAACTTGTGCCATTCAAAAAGTGCTGAAATTATGTTGTGTAACAGATGGTGAAATATGTTTTTTATTACTCATTTTGAACACATTTTGACTTGCTGTTGGATCCACCTGAATGAGATGGTAGTTAAAAATAATTGTATCTATTTATTTACACAATGAAGCTGAACTGGGGTGTATTCCATGTGTCCTTTTTTTTTTTTCTTTGTAAGGTTTTACATGCTGTTTATTAACCCCCTTAGCTCTGGAAGGTTTCAAACCCTTCATGACCAGGCCATTTTTTGCTATTCAACACTTTGCTAGTTTAACTGGCATTGGCGTTGTCATCCAACGTAGCACCCAAATTAAATGTATATAATGTTTTCCATACAAATAGCGCTTTCTTTTGATGGTTCTTAATCACCACTGGTTTTTTTTTTTCTTTTTCTTTTTAAAACTATTTTCTACTTTCTGTTACAAAACATAGCCAATAAAATGTAATTTCTTCATAAATTTAGGCCAAAAATGTATTCTGCTACACATCTTTGGTAAAAAATCCTAATAAGTGTATATTAATTGGCTTTCGTTAAAGTTATAGCATCTACAAATTTTAAAGGGGCGTGGAAGAATCAGCAGCAGGAGAGGGAGAACGTTGCCAGTCAGCTGCAGTAAGCAGTCAGCTTACGTTGCAGTCAGCTGTGTCTGTGTCTCGTGCGGTGACCATCTTGGATTTCTTGTTGGCTGTGAGTATGCTGGCTGCATTGTCCAGCAGAGAAGAGACTGGGAGCGGGTCCTGTTTCTGCCCACAAATCGCTCTATCGATGGATCGTTTCTGCAGGCAGCAGGCTGGGCTAGAACCAGATTGCCCGGACTCTGCACTCACCCTATGGGCAGAGCCCTCCAGCCGTCATGGTTCCTCTGGTGCCCGGCGCCATGGCTTCTGTGTTGACACGGTCTTCAGCCTCCTGTCCTGATTGGCCATGGCAGGAAGCTCTGCTTTGGGAGATACCACGTCATCCTTGGTGAAGGTGATGTCCCCGATCACTAAATATGGCTCCTTCTCGGGCTTCACAATAAATTGGGACAAATCGGTTCTCCTACTGTTAGACCCTCTCATAGCGAACTTACCAAGTAATGTGTCCCAAATAGCCACTGTCTCATAATTTAAATATCTAGTTGTCCAAGTTACACCACAAGTGAGTGATTATATAGAACAAAATTGACCCATTGCTTAAATGCCTAAAACAGACCAGAAGGACATGGAGCAGACTGCCTTTAACAGTAGATGACAGAGCCAACCTAATAAAGATGGTTTGGATGCCACAGTTGCTATACCTACTGCATAATTGCCCTGTATGATTACCCCAAAGATTTTTCTGGCAAGTAGATGCCCTTTTCAGGGATATTATTTGAAAGTATAAGCATCCAAGGATTAGACTGGGGGTCTTGCAGGATGGGGGGTTTAGTTGTCACCAATGCTAGACTGTACTTTTTAGCATCACAACTCCAGCATCTACATGGTTGGAATGAAATTGATCTCAAGGACCGTATACAGAAAATTGTACTCTCTCAGTTTCCAGTGAAGTCACCGGTGCAACTAATAGTGGCACATCATTTTTATGGTAAACGTTGTTTCCCCACATTCCATTTATTCGTAGGGTTTGGAATTCTGCGCAGCAACTTACCTCCCATGAAGGATACACCCAATATATGCCCATTTGGAATAAGCCACGACTACCCGAGGTTGCCGAAACTTGAGAATTTTGACTCTTGGAAAAGAGTCGGTATCATGTTTCTATCATTTGACAATGAGGTTCTGCAACCGTTTAATAAATTGGCAGAGAAATATAATTTATCTAATAAATTCTTCCAATACTTGCAGCTACGGCACGCTTTGCAGAGCCAAGCAGTGCCTTTTCCATTAAAGTACAATCCCTCAATTCTAACCATGGCAGTTTCTACAAGTTGCTCCAAACAGGGCCTGATTGGTGACATATACTTCTAAATACAACTGACAGTTGGTGCTCGGATACAAATTAGCAGTCTTGGACAGTGGCATAAAGATCTAGAGTCTCTTGGTGATGAGAAATGGGATCAAGCTTTAGAAACCTTAACCAAGGTCTCATTATCTTCCTCACAGCATCTGACCCAATTATTCTTTATCCATAGGACTCCTTATTCTCCCCATAAGCTGTACTCCTAGGGTAAGGCAACTTCACCAAATTGTCCAAGATGTACTACTGCCACAGGTACACTTATACACATGTTGTGGCATTGTCCTAAACTGCATCGATATTGGGAATACATATTTGATACACTTTATGCTCCTCACATGCATTATCTGACCCGGAGGATGCTCTTCCACCTAATATACACGTAATGTGGATATGGTCTATGTATATTGCCCGTAAACTCGTACTGCAGAAATGGATATCATCTGCCCCACCAACAAGTACTTAATGGTCAGATGCTGTTATTCCTAATTTACGGAGGGAGGAATTGACATAAAGACAGAAAATGCCCCCATTAATTTCATAAAATCTGGCCCAGATGGCTAGATTCTAACTTAACTACACACTCTACCATGTTAGTGAGCAATGATATGGAAAGCTAGGAGAATTAACTGCCAAAACTGGTTTGGAATAACTGATTATATATGTTGTCTTGGTTATACTTTATTGTCTTAAAGTATTGTTGGTAAGACATGTAAAGACCGTTAATGTGTGCCCATCGCTGCATTGGAAGGTTTCACATGAAAGTTATTGAAGAATATAGAAGAAGCATGATCTATTTGAACCTTTCCACATATTCTGTGGAAGTACTTTGTTTGTCTCAGTTTTGTTGTAAACTGGAAAATACGTTTAATAAAAATGACCTGCTTCAAAAAAAAAAACGAATCTGTGTAAGAAAGATTTGTATCCTTACCTATTTTTAGGCTGCTCCGACTTCAATGGCCCATCCCAGAGGCGGCCCATCCATACGGGGCACAGGGACGCCGCCCCCCTAATCCATGTATCCGGCCCCTAATCTACATGCATGGATTGCAATGGTTTTTTGTTTTTTTTTAGAAGCACGTGTTTAGAGCCAGAGGTTCTAATTGGCTTCAAAAAAGCATAGGGTCGGAGCACCCTGAGCCCACCCAGTTGTGTGAAAATAGCAGATTATTATTCACCATTGTCTTTCTGATTCTCCTCCTGGCCAATCAGGAAGCGAATCCTGAGACCCAATTGGCCGAGAGGAAAAATGATCGTATTGGCCGCCGAGGAGAAGTAGAAGACGCAGGGGAAGCCGCCCTGTAGCCGAGGAGGAGGAGACGCATGGTGAAGCAGACGATTGGGAAGTGCTACCTGCGTCCTAGATAGGGTAAGTGCGGGGTTGGTGGGCTGACGATCGAGCAACAGAGGGGGGGTTGCGACCGACCAGGGGATGTAGCGGGCGTCTTTTGCGTTCCCCCCAGATAATATTTCTTACACCGGTTAGTTAGCGTATGTGTTAGTAGGGGGAGGGGATAGTTTTAAGGCTAGTTAGGTGTAGGCTGGAATTCGACTTTCATGCACTGTTTAGTGCTGTGTTCATGCATGTGCACTGACAAACCTGTGCATGCATAGATGGTCTCTGCCTGGTACTGAAGGCCATGCAGAGCCCTTTAGCACCTTTGCACACGTCAATTGGGTGCAACAACATTCTTGCCTAGGCAATCAATATATGCATGTGGAATGGAACAGGTAGGGGTGGGGATGGGGGATAGATTAAGTTCTGCAGTCCAGCTTCAGTGCAGAAAAGGCACTAAGGGGTTGATTTACTAAAGGCAAATGGGCTGTGCACTTTGCAAAGTGCAGTTGCCACAGTGCTTAGTAAATGAGGTAAAGCTTCACTTTGCAAAGAATACCCAATCATTTGCAAGGAAAAAAAAAAAACAGCATTTTTGCTTGCACATGATTGGATGATGGAAGTCATCAGAGCTCCTGCTCACTTACTAAGCTCTGGAGCAACTGCTCTGGCAGTTTATTTGCCTTTAGTAAATCAACCTCTTGCACAAACAGGAATTTAGGCATAGGGACTTCTGGCAGATCAAGTTATTTTTTATGTGTTGCTTCTGTGCTTACAGCATTTTTAAATTGATAAAACAAGGTGAAATCTGCATTTAATGCAGGGGAGTACTAAAAAAAAATTTATTCTGCCTTTTTTCTATTTTCCCCAACATATCATTCAAAGATGGGGCAGACCTGCATACTGTAAAAGGTTTGACGGTGCACATCAAAGGTCAACAGACCAGGTGGAACTTTGGCAGAAAGATTTTAAGACCTTTTCCTGAAAGCATCAAAAAGGAAAGGCTTGACCAAAGTATCTTTTTTTTTGTTCAGTGGGTGCTGAATACAGAACTGGGATAGCTGTCTCCTTGCGTATTAGAATTACAAGTAGATCCACCAATAGTGGTGCCATCTTTATTTTCACCAATAATATTAGACAGACATGGTAGAAAAGGGACTAGAAAGAAGAGGGGATGACAACATTTATCCAAGAAAAAACAGTTTCTCTGAGCTATGGAAATTTGTGTCTTACAGTAAAATCATTTTATCCAGCAGTTCATTAAGGGACACAGCAAACCCCTTCCTCTAGTATGTTGGACGCAATCAAATTACAAGTCACAGCTCCTTCCAAGTGGCTATTTCCCTACATATACTAAGGAAGCCTGGGAGTAGCTAGCAGTGAAAGAAGACTTTTATTTTTGTAGCGCTGGTAGATTTTTAATCTACTGCTGATAGGTAAATCTAGTGGGTTACTTGTTACGTGAAGTTAGGTTTGCCTCTGTTCCAGCTTGGCTGAGTTGCGTGTGATTCCACACTGCGCCGGTGGGTATCATTGTCACCATGGGCCGGTGTTGGAAAGGCAATGTGTTGAAGCGTATGAGTTCTCTTCTGTCCCGGAGACAACTCGGTGGAGGTGGTCCTCCGAGTTGCATTCTGGAGAGGGTATTTATGGGACAGACGCCATGTTTAGGGGTTCGTTTTCAGCCACCTGCTGGTCCTCCTGGCCAACAGGTATGCATTAGGAATACCACCTTGTGGTCCTCCGTTCCGGAGGCCCACATCCCTGCGGCGTGTGGGT
This sequence comes from Lithobates clamitans, assembly GCA_037952925.1. Lineage (NCBI taxonomy): Eukaryota > Metazoa > Chordata > Amphibia > Anura > Ranidae > Lithobates > Lithobates clamitans. The sequence goes on from JBBGZY010000087.1 coordinate 5,972,257, forward strand.
GGGCCCAGAGGCCTGTCTGGGGCCTACCACAGCGGCAGAGGAATGGTCCTGGGCTGTCTATCCTGAGTGAAGAAGCTGGACAACTGAGGAGATCCCAGGGGAGGACCCGTCATGGAAGGATCATGCAGAGTGCTGGTCTGGAGAGGGGCCTGGTGACTCAGTTGGAGGACGTATCCTGAAGTAATCTTACTGCATAGTACTGCCGGGTTGGCTTAAAGGTTCAAGTGCTGTGTCTGATACTTATCGTAAACCATTATATCCTGTGGCAGAGGATCGTACGGGTTTTGTTCCAAACAAGTCTGTGGCAGAGACTTTTGTTCATGCTGCGTACTGGCTGCTAGGCAAGTGAGAGAGGCCTATCCAGGCGGGCGAAGATTGAATCCTACAAAGGGAGTGCATTCAACTACAAGTATTCTATTCCTAATAATGTTCTGAAGAATACTAAGGAAAGGTATTTGAGCTTCCCTGCAACTTTCCTTCTGCCTCTTTCCTGCTACTTCCTTTATTACTTGTTCATTAAAGCATTGGAAAACGTAATCAAGTGTTTGGTGCCTACGTTGTCCAGAGGTAAACTCAACGGGACCCTAGACCCGGTGCCGATAAAACAGAGGTAGCGAGAGTGAAGGTAACAGCCCGCTTTAAACCAGCAGCTCCACCGAGAGTTAGTGCTACATGTGGGGGCGTCGTCCGGGATTTGTTGGCCATCAACTTCCCGCAACCTAGAGAAGTGTTTCATCGGGAGTTTACGGTGAAAGCTGGACTTTGTCAATTTCTCAGGAGAAGAAGAGGTTAAAAGTTGCAGGACTTTATTTCTAATAAAAATGCTATAAATCTATCCCCTATTTTGTAGACGCTATAACTTTTGCGCAAACCAATCTATATACGCTTATTGCGATTTTTTTTTTTACCAAAAATATGTAGAAGAATATATATTGGCCTAAACTGAGGAAAAAAATTTTTTTTACATATTTTTGGGGGATATTTATTATAGCAAAAAGTAAAAAAAATACGTTTTTTTCAATATTGTCGCTCTTTTTTTGTTTATAGCGCAAAAAATAAAAACCAAAGATGCAATCAAATACCACCAAAAGAAAGCTCTATTTGTGGGAAAAAAAGGACATCAATTTTGTTTGGGTACAATGTCACACCACCGCCCAATTGTCAGTTAAAGCGACACAGTGCCGAATTGCAAAAAGTGCTCTGGTCAGGAAGGGGATAAATTCTTCCAGGGCTGAAGTGGATACAACAAAACCTTTTTTATTTTCTTACCTAGACAACCTTTCTACTATAGACAAAAACTCACTAAAATAAGGGGTGTTTTTCCCCAAATAAACTACAGTGGAAAAGTTTTATATTGATAGTTTTAGACGTGCAGAATGAAAAAAAAAATGTGATTTGTTATTTACATAAATTTGTTTAGTTAAATCTGTTTAATTCGTTAAAGTTTTATAGTTTTGTTTATTCTAATCGATTCAAATCTTTCTAATTGCATTCAAATCGACTTCCATTATAAATTAAATGTATTCTATCCGAAATTCCAATTTTGGAAGATGGTTATATTCTTTCTATTCCAATCTATTGTTTTTTCTATTCTACTCTTTTATTTTCTATTCAATTATTATATTCTATTCTTTTCTATCTATTCAAAATTTGGATTTCAGAAGATGGTTATTTTCTATCTTATTCTAGTCTATTCCTTTATTTTCTATTCTATTTTGTTCTGTTTTACGCTATTTTTTTATTTTCTAGTCAATCCTTTTTTTTATATATTTTTTTTTTTATATTCTTTTTTTTTCTATTCTATTCTTTTCTATTTTATTCCTTTATTGTCTATTCTAATTTATTCTCTTCAGAAATTTGAACTAGATTAAAAAACTATTCGATTTGAAAACTATTATGCCCCGTACACACGGTCGGACTTTGTTCGGACATTCCGACAACAAAATCCTAGGATTTTTTCCGTTGGATGTTGGCTCAAACTTGTCTTGCATACACACGGTCACACAAAGTTGTCGGAAAATCCGATCGTTCTAAACGCGGTGACGTAAAACACGTACGTCGGGACTATAAACGGGGCAGTGGCCAATAGCTTTCATCTCTTTATTTATTCTGAGCATGCGTGGCACTTTGTCCGTCGGATTTGTGTACACACGATCGGAATTTCCAACAACGGATTTTGTTGTCGGAAAATTTTATCTCCTGCTGTCCAACTTTGTGTGTCGGAAAATCCGATGGAAAATGTCCGATGGAGCACACACACGGTCGGAATTTCCGACAACACGCTCCGATCGGACATTTTCCATCGGAAAATCCGACCGTGTGTACGGGGCATTAGAATTCGAATTTCGTACAAAATTTTTATTTGTTATTTCGGATTAGTTTAAAGTTGTTACTATTGTAATTTCAGAAATTCTAACACATTCGAAGTTTCACCCTTACTAACAGATAAACAATATATTCTTTGGTCTCAGTTAAACAATTCAATGTAAATTTGAATGAACTACAAAGAAATTCCTGGCAAGGACAATTAGAAATCCTAATCTGCTGGGCTCTGCTTGTAGAGTTAACATTTTGCAAACGAAAATGGCACAACGCATATACAGCAGAATAGTATGTTAATACTTCTGCTTTTATGGCACTAATTATATATCTGCAGTTTAAACTGTTAATGTAACAATAACAATGAAGAGGCTGTAGAGAAATCCTCAAGTAAAAATATGTGGTTACTGACAGAACTAGAATGTTCAGACACTTTAAATGTAATGCATAACATGTTTTCACCTACATATTTGAACAATTACAAGGATGCGTTTGTTCAAACAAAGGATATGTCATTTGTTTTGCACCTTTAAATACTACCCTGAGATGTGTAACTACGCCTTCCTTATCATGTTTACAATAGCAGGATTTGTAACTACACCCAGGCTTTTAAATCAACTACTTAAAGAATAAGTATCACCAGAATTTTAAAAAGATGATTAAATTCCACAGCGGACCCAATGCACATTGCACCCTATTCAAAGCTGTGCAGTGGATCCTGAGCAGTGTGATTGAATAGCTTGTCCCCCCACCCTACCTCTATCTGACCACACTGCTAACAAGGAGAAGAATCTGTAATTAGCTCTGACTTTGTATTGATGAGAAAGACTGAGCCCAGACCTGCACGCCAGCCACCTGCTATTCCGAGGACAGAGAGCAAGGTAGTAACATTCAGCTTGTGAATGACAGGCTGTTGTCATTCACAAAAACACAAGCCCACAACAACACAAGCCAAGAGAGACTAGTGTAGTAGGTGGCTTGTGCTGTTGTGAACTTGTGTTTTTGTGAATGGCGGTGGCTGGAGAGGAGCGCTGCTACTACTGTAGTCTTCCCCACTGTATTGCTGGTGACTGGGCTCAGTATTTTATTTACGTTCTTTAACAATATCTTTTCATTATAAAGAAGATGGCAGAGGAAATCCAAGGAGGCACAGAGCTGCAGAATGAAGGGAGATGGTGGCTTCAGTGTTAGCTGTAGACGCCACCCCCTGATAGGAATGCCCATAAATTGAGCTTGAGTATAAATTGAGCCGGTATATAGGGTTATAGAAACCCATACTCTTCCACCACTTTCTTTATCACAATCCACTGCATTTTAGACAGCCAAGGCAGGGTTTTAGGGTCTCCGTACCCGGGCAGGACCTGTGCGTCGGGATCATGCTGAACTGAACACCCAGCAACCACATCCAGCTTATGATCAGGCTTGATATTGAGCATGGCTGTAATAGGGCAAGCTTTGGGGACCCATTTAACCCAATGATCTTCCTCAAAAGACCTAGAAATGCTAAACAGGGGAGCCGCGTTGGCAGACAGCTTGATCTCCACATCGGCAGCAACAGCAGAGGGAACTTTGCCTTCTTGTACATCACTCATCGGTTCCTCGTCGCTGTCATCCCACTTCCCGTTATAGGACAAAGTGTCCGAAAACAGTTCCGATAACCCATCAGATGGAAAGTCTGAATCCGAAGAAAAAAAAAGAAAACTCTTGCCCATTGGCTGGGATACCCCATATACCCATAATCTGACGTTGCATTGCCCTTCTCATATCTAATCCCACCAAGTACCTGGCCACCTAGCGGCAAAAGAGAGAAGTGCAGCAATTACAGACTTATGCCGCGTACACGCGATTGAATTTTCAGACAACAAATGTTCGATGGGAGCTTGTTGTCGGAAATTCTGACCGTGTGTAGGCTCCATCGGACATTTTCCGTAGGAATTTCCGACAAACAAAATTTGAGAGCTGGATCTCGAATTTTCCGACAACAAAATCCGTTCTCGTAAATTCTGATCGTGTGTACACAATTCCGACGCACAAAGTTCCACGCATGCTCTCAAACAAGTACGAGGCGGAAGCGCTCGTTCTGGTAAAACTAGCGTTTGTAATGGAGATAGCACATTCGTCACGCTGCAAATTTTAAAATCTTTTAATGCAGCGCATTCTCTTCTTCTCTATAATGCTAGAATAATGAAGTTGTTTTGCTGCTGATATTCACACAGAGCTCTGACAAATTGATTTCTTTATTATTTTTTGTAATCTCATAAATAATTTTTTTTTAGAATCTTTAGAATTTTTGTTTATATTGTTATTTTTTTTTTTATCCAGATCTCCTTTTCTTTTTACAGTGATCTCCAAAATTTTTTCTTTAGTTTTGTGTCAAGTTACCACAACACCAATATTATCTTTTTTAACCTCAAGGAGGTTGTTTGTTGTTGGTGTCCCTTGTTAATTTGACATTGTATTTTTGAAATGTACCTGCCTACTCACAAACAAACTGTCCTTTTTGAAGTAAAATACATAGGCAAGTATTTGTGAAAAATAAATAACCATTTATTATGGGTCATAACAAAATAAAGAGGAAGGCAACACTGGAGTAACTGGTGAAATTTGCGAAGCCTTAGTACCCCAGGGCAGACATCAATTATTTTACAGTCAAAATTGGTGGCCTGAGGAGTCTGTATAATAGTGAGCACAATCTGGTCCAGGACTACAAGAGATCGGGAACAGCAGCAGATGACATATCTGTCCCTAGGCTGTGGTCTTACAACAGCCTGCGTCTTTTGTCAGACCAGACTGAACCCAGGCCATCACTTTCTTGTCTTCTTTCCACGCTTCCTTCGACGCTTGATTCCAGGCTGTTGCTCTGGTGTTGTAGTTGTGGCAGGGGGTGGAGGAGGAGGACCATGGTTGAACGTGGCTTTGGCTTGTTAGTTTGCCCCTCAACCCCTTAATTTAGGGCTTGTAAGATAACTTACTTACATAAGAGGCATTGGCCCTCCTCCATTTCCTGCATTTTGCAGGCTGCCATGTAGGCATAGTCATCTTGATTATTGGGGGGGGGTGGTTCTGAGGGCCGCAGTAGCCTTCCAAAATAGGCCAAGTGCTGCCTCCTCCAGGTTACTCCTCTTCCTGGGACTTTTTTTGGAAGGCGGAGGGGAGGGACCTGGGATTCGGGCAGGCTACTGGGCCTGGCCACCTCCTGGCTGCCACTTACCCCTGCCACCTCCTGGCTGCCACTTACCCCTGCCACCTCCTGGCTGCCACTTTCCACAGCCTTCTCCTGGCTGAGACTTTCCTGTGTATGAAAAAGGGACATAGTTTTAGTTTTTGGTTCATCAATCACAGATCATTTTCAGCTCAAGACTGTTGCAAATTGAATGTTAATAAATAGAAAAGACTATCATTCTGACACCAGCATTTTTCATTCTTGTCCCAATCATTTGTGGCCACTACTGTCTATTGATATGTAAAACACTTTGTAAAATCAGAAATTACTGATCAATAATAACATCTAGTTAACACCATTAATTATTTGACTAGAAATATGTTGAACAATGCTATACCTGGCTCAAGCTGGGCTCCTCCACTTCTTCCTGGCTGGAAGGTCCAGGTTGGACGTCGGAAGCCTCAGCTGAGGTGGAAGGAAGCCTTGAAGGAAGGCTGGAGAGTGCTGGCCTGGGTTCAGTCTGGCCTGCCAGAAAATGCAGTCTGTCATAGTACCACAGCCTGGGTACATAAATGTCATCTGTTGCAGCTCCTGATCTCTGGGAATCCTGGACCTTCTTGCACTCCTTATTATAAGTGCTCCTCATGCCACCAATTAGGGCCTTCAAATAGGGGATGTCTGCCGTGGGGATCACCGTCTTCACAAATTCCAGCAATTGATCCAGCGCTGCCTTCCTCTTTGTTTTATTGTTATAAAAGGGGTGGTTTACTTGCCACAGACAGGGCAGCTCCCTGTACATATCAATAAATATGGGGATAAAATCCTCATCATTGAATAGATCCATTTTCTCTGCAAGATACAAAACAAGACAAACCCTAATGTCAGGCAAAACTCTCCTGATCTTGTCCCAATATAGGCCTCAATCTATAAGCAGTATAGGCCACTGATGCGCCAAGTTAAAATTGTACCTTCGTTCTAACGATCGGCGCTTCTGATACTCCTTCCTCCTCTCACAGATCGTACGTATGACGCACACGTGTTACGCTTTATATACAATGCGCATGCGTTAAACTTCGCCCACCCCTGACGTTCTTTCTAGTCTATTCCCCGCCCCTTGTCTTTCGGCGCAGTGGGAGAGCACATGGCGGAGAAAGAGCAAGTGCATGCAGAGGAGAGCAACAACGACAAAAGCCCGGAGCCACGAACGTCCTGATCCCAGAGGAGATTTAAGGCCTCAAATATGTCCTTTATAGAGATGGTGGAGATGGTGAACATCTTGAAGAGGGCCGACTATGATGGGAAGCATGGACCTTACCCAAACCCAAATGTCAGACAGGCCAAGATCATGGCTAAAGTTGTGAGAAGTCTGCACAGGAATTTTGGGGTATGATGATCCAAGGATCAATTGAGGAAACGCTGGTCAGACCTGAAATTGAGGGAGCAGGATCAGTATAGAAAGATCAAGAGAGTTCTTAAAAAAAGTAAGTAGTTGTCGTGTGTTCCTATTATTATTATTCCTTGCATGCTGCTCCATGTGCTTTTCTTTACTGTTGTACAGTTTAAAATGGCAACTTTCAGGTTCGTGGGCACAGTAATCATTCGTAGTGAACATTGTTCATTTGCCCACTAATACAATGTTTTTGGCAGATACAGGTTAACTACATTTGTTCAGGCCTATTTGTAATAAAAGAAGTTTATGACATTGTTGTCTAGATGGGTTTGTACTAGAATGAAATGCAAACATGATTCAGTGTAAGGGGGACACTCAGCAGCTGTTTACACATCTGGACACAGGAGCACTAGTGTGGGACACCATAACAAACTTTTTAGGGTGTCCCACACAGGTGCTCCAGTGGATACTAGGGGTGTCTCCATGTGTGAAAATTGTACAAAAAAGGTAAGTATTCCAGCTTTAGAAAGGGAAAAAAATAATGTCTTCAGCTTGGAACTCTGCCAAAAAAGACAATTGAACGACACTTCCAAGCAATGTTTCATATTACTGTTTCTGGCCTCAAATATCTGTGTGCTAAGTATACCTTTTTTTATTCACATAGAGGAGAAAGGACTCAAGATATCTGAGGACACCAGGGACCCCCCAACTCCGAAAGAAAAGCAAATCCCCACACCACAACCAGAAGATGTGGAGGAAGGAGAGGTTTATGAAGTGGGGAAATAGTGACCACAACATGTCACTGAAGCTCCGAGACCACAGCTTCAGGTAATAGATGTATGCCTGCATATTTATAATACATGTTGTGTGTTTCAATTTTAGGTGATGTGGATGTTGTGGAAGAAGATTCGGATTGCAAGTGCACACATCCTCATTGGGGAGATCATGGTGTGCAATCGTGATTTACAAAAGATCAAGGAAGACATCAATGATGTGGAAAAAAAACTCAAAAACAGCATTGATGTTTTAGGCAGAATCCAAAAAAAAATAAAAAATTCTTCTAGTTTGTTTTTATTTGTAGTATTTTCACACATTTTAAATATTTTTTAGAAAGCCAAATTTTAACATGCACACATGTGCAGAAGGAGCCCAAAGGGTGGCGCACTTGGTATTGAACTTCCCTTTTCTAGTGCCGTTGTACGTGTTGTACATCACCGCATTCTTGACGTTCGGAATTTCTGACAAGATTTGTGTGACCGTGTGTATGCAAGACAAGTTTGAGCCAACATCCGTCGGGTAAAAAAACATGGATTTTGTTGTTGGAATGTGCGATCGTGTATATGCGGCATTAGAGTGAAATCAATTGATCCTCAACAATTAGCCAATGCAGCTATGCCTGACAGGTAAATTTAGGTGCAACCCTGCCTAAACACCAGGGTGCTATATGCAGGATGATTTCTTTCATCTCTGTGTATCACATGAGGCCAGTCACTTTACTGGGTATATGTTTACAACTTTAACAAGAATTTTGAGGTTCCTAATGATACTCCTTTTTTAACAAATATTTTATTAAATAATCCAGATCAGACATTCAGGTTATAAAGTATATACACTCACTGGCCACTTTATTAGGTACACCTGTTCATTTGCTTGGTAACACAAATTGCTAATCAGCCAATCAAATGGCAGCAACTCAATGCATTCATGCATCTATACGTGGTGAAGACGACTTGCTGAAGTTCAAACAGAGCATCAGAATGGGGAAGAAAGGGGATTTAAGTGACTTTGAGCGTGGCATGGTTCTTGGTGCAAGATTGGCTGGACTGAGTATTTCAAAAACTGCTGATCTACTGGGATTTTCATGCACAGCCATCTCTAGGGTTTACAGAGAACAGTCCAAAAAAGAGAAAATATCCAGTGAGCGGCAGTTGTGTGGACAAAAATGCCTTGTTGATGTCAGTGGTCAGAGGAGAATTTGCAGACTATTGATGGTACAAAGCAACAGATAAACAATGAAACACATTTAAAAAAGGTGTTTCTTCTTAGGAAACATGGAATGCACATACAGTACATACAAACATTCATTGCACCTTTTCTTAACATATGTTTACCTAAATTCACTTGTATAGATTTTAAACGAGCTGCAATTCATTAAAAAATAATAATGTACTGCTGCAGAGCTAAGATGCATGGAATGAAGTGGAGGAAATATGCAGATTAAAGGTGAGACATAATAAGAATATGAAGTATTACATCAATTGTACAGATTTTGCAAAACCACAGATCATTGTATGCAAGACTACCATTCAGAACCTCGGAGGGGAGCCAAACAATTTGTAAGTATTGACTTGTGAGCTCCCCATTTATTCCCAAGGTAAAAATGGTATCAGAAATGAACCTACATACATATATTTTGAAAGTAGTGAATGTGACATTCACAGGTGGTCATTTAAAAAACACAAGCATCAGGAATACAACAATATGACACCTGTCTGCACACTGCCTCAGCAAATAGCAAGCTCCTCTTAGTAAAAATGGCTTCAGCTTGGTCTCCTACCCATGGGAGATCCCCCTCTAACATGTCTGGCCCGGCAGGGGCCAAATCGTAGAAGCGTGCCCCAGGAAGATTCATCTGCAGTGAATATTTGGTGTCACAATCACTGCTTTTAAATATCCCCTTTAGTCTCAAAGTGATCTTTGCAGCATCCTGTTTATTATAATGGAACAAGCTGTGATTACGTAGGACATAATTATTATTTTACAGGATGTATTTAGCGCCAGCAGTTTGCGCAGCGCTTTACAATATAAGGCCAGACAGTACAGTTACAATACAATTCCATGCTGGAGGAATCAGAGGGCCCTGCTCTTTAGAGCTGTGGTCTAAGCTAGGCCAGACAGATTACTGGAAATGTAATATTACATGTGCTTTGCATATGTTATACAGCTTTTCGGATTGTGATGAAGATGTAGTAAATGGCCTTTGCACGTGTCTTTTTGTTTCAATAAAGAAGAAATGATCTCCTTTATTTATCTTAACCACTTCAGCCCCGGAAGGATTTACCCCCTTAATGACTAGGCCATTTTTTGCGTTACGGCACTGCGTCACTTTAACTGACAATTGCGCGGTCCTGCGACGTCGTACCCAAACAAAATTGATGTCCTCTTTTTTCCCACAAACAGAACTTTCTTTTGGTGGTATTTAATCACCTCTGCGGTTTTTATTTTTTGCACCATAAAGAAAAAAAGACCAACAATTTTGAAAAAAAAAAAATTGTTTGCCTTTTGCTATAATAAATATCCCAAAAAAAGTAAAAAAAAAAAAAAAAAATTTCTTCATCAGTTTAAGCCAATATTTATTCTTCTACATATTTTTGGTAAAAAAAATCGCAATAAGCATATATTGATTGTGTAACGCTTACCCCCGAAGGAGCAGCTGATTAATTAGTATATCCGTAATTCACGTTTACCACCTGACCCATCACAGCCCATACAATTAGAAACAGTCCATATTGCATTTTTCTTTTGCTTTTATTTAAGTAACATGAACCGGGATAGGAGAAGGGCTTTCTGAGATGCTCTTTTGTTGCTTTTTTAATCTTTTCTTTGCCTTTCATGCAAATACCTAGATTCATTGCGGATAATAAGAAGTCACTCTATGTGATTTCTTCATCAGGGAAGATGGAAGTAGATTTGATACTAGAGAGAGAGAATATTTGATAAAGAGTCACTCTGAATAACTTCTTCATCTGCAGAACTTTTGAAGAACAGTCTGTATCTCTATATTGTACTAGTAGCTTTACCGCCACCTCTTTACCACTACTTCCTATCTGCGTGGTACTTCCAAGTTGAGCTAAAGAAAAGTCACTCTGAATAACTCCTCCCGCTTGGCTGATTGGAATCCCGGGGCATTGTTGAACCCAAAGTCACAGGCCATCACCACCTGTCTCACTGACTTGCGTACCAACATCCCTCAGCCTCTGGCAGTACCCTTCCCTTGGGCTTTCACTCACGTGATCAATAGTCCATGTGCCACTCATAAACGATCGATCGCCCAGTTTCCTTCTGCTTAGTTGCTACTTCTGCAATGATTCTTTTATCCCTTTCCTCCTTTCTGGCACGCTCCCTTCGCCGCAGGGGTGTCCAACAACACCAACGACTACATGCTGTACAGTGTCATCAACTCCTCTATGGGTGCCGGTTCCCCACCCTCCCCGCAGGGGGGGGCTCCGTTGGCTCCCCGGATGGGGGACCTCTCCCCTCCGGGAACCAGGCTGGGCTTCTCTCCAAACTCAAACTCCTGACTCACCATGTGACCCAGCTTTTTATATGAGAGTCCCGCCTCCTGCCAAACAAATTAATGATTGGCCAGAACTCGCACACAAACTACCTGTCACTCAAATCCCAAATAAACAAACAGGCCTGCTATAATGGTACAAGCCTGCCTAAATTTACCTGAAATTGTAAGCTAGCAAAAAGGTCACCTACATAAAAGTAGGTGCCCGCTACAATTGGTTTGCGCAAACAAATATAAAGTTTACAAAATAGGGGATAGATTTATGGCATTTTTATTATAATTTTTTTTATTACTAGTAATAGCAGTGATCAGCGATTGTTAGCGGGACTTCGACTTCAATGATCAGTGCTATAAAAATCAGGGAAGGAGTTAACACTAGGGGGCGATCGAGGGGTTAAGTGTGTCCTAGGGAGGTGATTCTAACTGTGGGGGGAGTGGACTGACTGGGAGTACAGAGAGATCGCTGTTCCTAATCACTAGGAACAGACGATCTCTCTCTACTCCCCTGACAAAACAAGGATCTGCTTTGTTTACATTGGCAGATCCCCGTTCTACCTCCCTGAGTAGCGATCGTGGGTGGCCGGTGAAACTGTATCTATTTCATGGAGCGTCGTACCAGCATAGCGATTCACGCAATAGAGCCGCCCTGTCGCAGTATAACTGCGGCGGCTGGTCGGCAACTGATTAGAGTATTACTAAACCCAGGACCCTGCTTTTGCTATATCTGGTCTCCCACAGTACACAGAATATAGAAATGCAGATTTAGTAAATATAAACTGCTAAATAGCTTTTTTCATCAGCGGTATATAGCAGTTTTGTGACTTCCATCAGTGTCCAGCCAAGCGCTGGTTAAAGCTTGTAGGAGAAGTTTTCATTCTCCTCTGACTGTCCTATGAGGCTTCATGACCCCTGAACTCTCTAGCAATACATACCAAACTGAGAATGTGCAGAATGTCCCCAAGGCTGTGTACTATCAGGAGATGGATTGAGGACTGTGGAAGAAGGTGAGTATCAGAAAGGACAGGATCAAACAGCCGTTTTACACAATGGGCAGAATTAACCCCTTAGGTTCGCCAGTGGGTATAACAAGCATGCTTTACTACATATACAGACTGATTTTACTGTTGTGGGTTTAGTAACTCTTTAAAGTTGAGTTCCAGGCAAAAAGAGAACTCGGTCTCAAACAATTGACCACCCCCAAACCCCCCCCCCCCACACACACACACACACACACACCTGTTTTCGGATATATTTCCCTTACTTGCAATCCTGGCGCCTGCACCCGAAGCCCATGGATGGATCATCTTCGGGTGCCGACATCGCGGCTCCCTGGACAGGTAAGTGTCCTTATATTAAAAGTCAGCAGCTACAGTATTTGTAGCTGCTGACTTTTATTTTTTTTTTTCAAGGCTGGAACTCCGCTTTAAGTCCATGCATTGCACATTGTTTAAAAATTATGACATGATTAGTGGTATATAAGCAGGCTATACTTCTCTGTAGCCTTGAAGGCCAAAAACTAGGTACTTGATATTCTCCCAGCGTATCACTTGGGTTCTTAGTTATCTAAGCAAGGGGTAGGTAACCTTTTAAGCTTTGTGTGCCAAAAAGGGTTTGTAAGAGATTGAGTGCTGAATAGTTTTTTATTTAGAAAATTCTGCTTTACACTTTCAATCGTGAAAAATAATATTAAGTAAATGGTAGACTTATAGCAGAATACCTATTTACTCACCATGCTCAGATGCAGGTGCATGCCCGTTGAGCTTTTCACTCTGTTGTTATAGATTTTTAGAGACTATGCAATGTAACTACACGTTTGCCCGATTGAGCCACAAAGACATTGCTGTGAAGAGCCCATGTTTCTGCAACTTTTATAATCTGTTTTGTGTTATTCTGCAGTGTATGTTTGCTTTTTGCCATTCTGACTCTGTTTTTTTTTTAAACTGCAAGTTAAGGTTGCGTTCTGTCTGATCATTAGGCCAATTACCCAACCTGCTGAAGAGTAATAGTGTAGTACCCCCTAGCTGTTTTGCTAGATTTTGTTTTGTTAGTGTAGGTAAATTTCAGGCTTGGCTGGCAGCCAAGCCTGTGTCAGGCCCTGTTTCTGGGTCAGGGTTTGAGTGACTCAGGTAGGCTGGATGACTCAGCAGCAGCTTTTCTAGTGAACTTCTCTCTGCTGGCTGGAAACTTGGAGAAGGTTCCAGAAGCAGATAGGAGGAGTCCAGGAGGAGCTAGCTGGAGTATTTTGAGGGTCCTGACAAATCCCCAACAGACGGGTTGGCAGGGGGCAGACCCCCAGCAGGGGCAGTGGGAAGTTCGGTTGGAAGAAGGAGATGGAGTGTTAGGCTGTCAGGGCCTTTGAGAGTAACTCTTTAGTCTGGGGCGATGAACTCAGGCCTGGGCTTGGATGCGGAAGGGGCCCCTCTTCATGACACACAGAGGGATCCTGACCAGGAGGCATGGGAGCAAGGAGAGGACTGCAGCAGGAGAATACTGCCGGACAAATCTCCAGGGAGGAAGACAGCCACGTGGGCTGGTGCGTGTTGCAGTCAGAGAACTGAGAGGCATGCCTGAAGGGACTGGGTGCAAGCAGTCTGGGATGGATGCAGAGTCAGTCTGGGAGGACTGTGGAGAGGTAGCCAGGAGGGCTAGTGAAAGGGGCAACTAAAGCCAGGTGGACTGGCAGGTTGTATTAGGAGCAGTAGCCACAGAGAAGGACAGCTAGCACCAAAGACCTCTCTATTTTTGTTACGCCAAAAGGAGCCTGCGGTCCTTGCCCGCAAAGGACAATTACAAGGATCTGACTGAGTCTGTGTTGGATCAAAACCAAAGTGCTAGCTGGTCCAGGGAATTGTAGTTCTGCGAACAAGTGTGCTGGAGGTAGAAGAAAGGTGTCTGTATACACAGGATGTATATAGGTTGAGTCCCTGAAGAGTTCTGCTGATCAAGTGGGCATCCCATATTAACCCTTCCCCATCCAAGTTCAAATTCCTTTAATAAAAAAATAAAATAAATAAAAGCTGCAAGGACTGTTTCCTGTCACAGGATTGACTGTAAAAATCTTTGTGCCTGGCTGTGCAGGGTGGGAGATAACCAACATTCACCAGCGGCTCCTGGGGGCGTACCGCTACAATATTAAAGTATGCACAAGGTATTTCTGTTAGGTTTGAATTATTTGAAAACCAGGCCTGTACTGGCCATCGGGACTACAGGGAGTTTCCCGGTGGGCCGATGGCTCAGTGGGCTGGTTTCAGTGACAGCCTGTCAAAGTAATGGCTTTCTTGGTTCGCCCTCAACTTCACACAGTGATGTGAGAAAGATGAGAAAAATACAGAGGAGAATAAGTGAAATAGTAAAAGAGGTTAGTGAGGACTCCTTATGTTATGCTACTTATGTTTTTTTGCACAATTGCGTATAGTTTATATACTGTTTTTGTGCTTGTTTGCACAAATAAAGTGGGCCGGTGTGGATGAAGTCCAGGGCCAAATTTTTATCCCAGTCCAGCCCTGATGGAAACTTAAATGTAGCGCCCACCTACTTAGGTGTGTGCTAACCAGTTAGTAAGGGTTAGTGTTAGGTAAAATTGCCAGTGCATTGCCCTGTTGGTTTAAGCCTGGTTGGGTTTGATTTGGTTGGGAGAGGTGACAGAGTAGAACTGGGTGTGTGACCACCTGTATTCTGTTATTAGTGATGCCCTGTTCTTCCAGTGAGAGGTGCTGGAGGGAAGGTGGTTTGGACACAGGATGCAGTTAGTTTGTATGGGCTACCCTGAACCAATCATTAATTTGAGTGGACAGGGGCTATTAAGCCTATATAAACTGGGGATCACATGCTCCAGGGGAGGAGGTGGTTGGAGATGGGAAGGTGATCCAGAGAAGCAGCAAGAATGTGACCCTCAGGGGTCCAGGCTTGAAGGCCTGGGGGTGTAATGCTCTCAGTGCTGGATAGCACCTGATCTTGAACCTGAAGGCCTGAGGGTTCAGAGACCTCAGCGCTGGATGGTTCATTTACTAAGTTACCTAAAGAATCTCCAGGAGTCATGGATCAGACATCATCGGCTGGGATGGTTCTGAATATGCGGAGCAGGAAGCGGCTGTCAAGAGGATGCAGTAGATCGGGGTGCACCCGGACTTTTCCTGAACCGACCAGGGAGGATTTCGGGAGTCAAGATAGGCAGGTGAGGCCTGGCACTTCTAAAATCCAAATTCCAGGGTGTTTTTCAGAGAGGCACCTGTCGGTTCATTAAGAGAAAAGGATAGAACTACCATTATAGGGAACCAAAGATTTAGAGGCAGCTCATATTTCCTGAAGATACAGACTGTACATATTGCACATTCTTTTCTGCCATGCATTAAGGGAAAAGAATAAAGTTTAATGTTCAACTGTTCTGGACTGTCTGCTGTGTCATTCGTGCAGGGGAGGAGAACGGAGCTACACTAACAGAAAGGAATGAACTACCAGCAGCTCCTACGGGGGTAGTGCGCTACATAAATAATAATTTTCCCTTGTACAACATAAAAAGTGATATGTGCTGTGAGGGAAGTGCCAGAGGGATTCCAATTAACATAGTAGCTAACTCTCAACATTCACATGAGTGACCGCAATAATAACCTCCAGCATTGGTGTCAATGATTGGATTGATAACCTCAACCTTGCTGTCAGTGACTGCAAAAACCCCGAACACTGGTGTCAGGACTTCAATAACATTCCCAACATTTGTGTCAGTGACTGCAATAATAAGCCTCCTGGATTGGTGTCATAGCAGCATTGAACCCCCAGGAGAGGTGTCAGTGCAGCATAGTACCCCCAAGATTGGTGTCAGTAGAGCAAAAAAAATAGTATTGGTGTCAGTGGAGCAAAAATAAAAAGGATTGGTGCAAGTGCGGCAAAATAACTCCAGGATTGGTGTCAGTGCAGAATACAGAATTAGTGTCAGTAGAGCAAAATATTTCCAGGCTTGGTGGTCAGTACAGCAAAATACACCAGGATTGGAGTCAGTGCAGTGGTTTTACTTACTTCATTACCACTACCATAATGCTCCATCTCTCCCCCATTACTGCCTCACTCACTCTGCTTGAAAGAAGGAACAAAAGTGATGAGCAGAGGCACTTATCTGCTAACGCTCTGAGGGAAGGATTTGCCCCCCTACCCCTCTTTCCTTCTGCCAGTAAGTTAAAACTGCAGGATCCCAACAGGTTTTGCATGCCATCTGACAGCAGTATGCATCTCAGCTCTGGCATGCATGCCATAGATTGCCAACTACTGATCTAGGCCACCTTGTTTTACCCCAGTGCCTTGCAGTGTGATGGGAACCTTGCTGGATAATAGCTACTCATATGAGGCAGGTAGGTGCTGCCCAAAATGCTATTTTACTATGAAGACTATGCCTGCATAAATAGGATTTGAGGCTCCCAGGACACTTGGTAAGAAATTTGTAGATACAGTGCCTTGAAAAAGTATTCACCCCCTTGGCTTTTTACCTATTTTATTACATTACAGCCTTTAGTTCAATGTTTTTTTAATCTGATTTATATGTGATGGATCAGAAGACAATAGTCTAAGTTGGTGAAGTAAAATTAGAAAAATATATACATAAAACTATTTTTCAGAAATAAAAAACTGATAATCGGCATGTGCGTATGTATTCACCCCCTTTGTTTTGAAGCCCATGAAAAGCTTTGGAGCAACCAATTACCTGAAGAAGTCACTTAATTAGTGAAATGATGTCCACTTGTGTGCACTCTAAGTGTCACATGATCTGTCATTACATAAACACACCTTTTTGAAAGGCCCCAGAGGCTGCAACACCTAAGCAAGAGGCACCACTAACCAAACACTGAACTCTCCAAACATGTAAGGGACAATGTTGTTGAGAAGTACAAGTCAGGGTTAGGTTATAAAAAAAAAAATCCAAATCTTTGATGATCCCTAGGAGCACCATCAAATCTATCATAACCAAATGGAAAGAACATGGCACAACAGAAAACCTGCCGAGAGACGGCCGCACACCAAAACTCATGGACCGGGCAAGGAGGGCATTAATTAGAGAGGCAGCACAGAGACTTAAGGTAACCCTGGAGAAGCTGCAGAGTTAAACAGCAGAGACTGGAGTGTCTGTACATAGGATGGCAATAAGCCGTACGCTCCATAGAGTTGGGCTTTATGGCAGAGTGGCCAGAAAAAAGCCATTACTTTCAGCAAAAACAAGGCATGTGGGAGACTCCCAAATTGTATGGAGGAAGGTGCTCTGGTCTGGGGAGACTAAAATTTAACTTTTTGGCCATCAAAGAAAACGCTATGTCTGGCGCAAACACAACACATCACATCACTCAAAGAACACCATCCCCACAGTGAAACATGGTGGTGGTAGCACCATGCTGTGGGGATGTTTTTCAGCAGTCGGGACTGCGAAACTGGTCAGGGTTGAGGGAAAGATGGATGGTGCTAAATACAGGGATATTCTTGATCAAAACCTCTACCACTCTGTGTCTGATTTGAGGCTAGGATGGAGGTTCACCTTCCAGCAGGACAATGACCCAAAACACACTGCTAAAGCAACACTTGAGTGGTTTAAGGGGAAACATGTAAATGTGTGGGAATGGCCTAGTCAAAGCCCAGACCTCAGTCCAATAGAAAATCTGTGGTCAGACTTAAAGATTGCTGTTCCCAAGCACAAACCATCCAACTTGAAGGAGCTGGAGCAGTTTTGCAAGGAGGAATTGGCAAAAATCCCAGCGGTAAGATGTGGCAAGCTCATAGAGACTTATCCAAAGCGACAGCCGCAAAAGATGGATCTACAAAGTATTGACTTTAGGGGGGTGAATAGTTATGCCATTGACTTTTTTTGTTATTTTGTCCTATTTGTTGTTTGCTTTACAATAAATAAAAAACATCTTCAAAGTTGTGGGCATGTTCTGTAAATTAAATGATGCAAATCCTCAAACAATCCATGTTAATTCCAGGTTATGAGGCAAAAAAACACGAAAAATGCCAGGAGGGGGGGGGGGGGTGAATACTTTTGCAAGGCACTGTATGTGTAGAGGCCTCTTAGACCTTTGGAGTCTATTATGGGTTTAGTCACTTTACAGTAGCCACAAGTTTACTGCAAGCCTTTCCTCATTTTTGTAGAATTTGGTAATTAGATTAAATGGCTCTTGGAGTTACTATAGCAAAACAGTTTATACAAAAAACATCAGCCAACATCATTTACATTTTTTTCTAATTATAGGTTTGTGATATGTTCAAGTAAATATCTATGGCAAATTATTACATTTTATTTTCAGATTTCATCTCACAAAGTTTTGGTACACATTAATTATCAGTGCATGTCTTATGGAGAATGCCATAGGGCTCTAATATATTTTCAGTGTATTTGCCATAATTTCCATTTGAGCATTCTATTGTAATCATAAGACCAAAGCCCATGCTAATATTCACATTGTGCTGGCATGTAGTCCTGTCTTTTGTATTAGTCAGAAGGAGCCAAAATAAAACCTATTTTTAGAAATTATACTCTCAAACAGGGACAGACAAACAGGAACGGTTGTCACACAGTCACAGAGCAGAGGAGCATCGAAAAACTGAAATTCTTTATTATTTAAAGTGTATCTCTAGACAAAACCTTTTTATTAGTTTTTACTAGAGTGGGGAGTCCTCATTGGGGAAATTCACCATCTTTGCACTGGTGACCATTTTCACCAAAACACAAAAGTAAGAGTAAATCAAAAATGTTAGAGTTTACCCCAGGACCAGGGCCGGACTGGGAATAACATCCAGCCCTGGAAAAAATTTCATAACAGCCCCACAGCATTATTATACCACCGCAACAGCATTAATAAACCAGCGCAACAGCATAACGTCATTGATTTCTAGTTCATGAAAGGGAAAACCATAAAATGCACATTTGAAGAGTGTATTATATATAGATAAGACAGATATGAAATCACATAGGGCTTTTTATATATATATATATATATATATATATATATATATATATATATATAAGCAAATTCCAGTTAAAAGTGGTAAGTGATCAATCATCAAGGGGGACCCCAGGATTCAAAACGTGGGAGGGGGGGGAGCCACCTTCCGCAGAAAGAATACACTAAGGTAAGCGGGGGTGGGTTACTGATATAAGGCTGTGCTTTATATCGGTGCCGCCTTACATTATCATATTCACTCCCCCTTACATCAGTGACCCCCCCTTCAGACTGGCCTAGTGGTGCTGTCACTGACCTCCTCTCAGGTGCACCGTGTAGGGCTCAGTCAGTCGGCTCCAGCTCGGTGGCTCTGGTTTTATCCTATAGTCTTCTCTCCACAGTCCACACTTGTCTGACTTCTCCCATGACCCCCATCCCGGCGGTGCTCCCACTCTTGACTCCTCTGCAGACTCCCTCAGAGACTGCAGACATGATACAGGAGATGGTCAGAGACTGCAGACATGATAAAGGAGCTCAATGTAGCCTCACCAGTGCCCATCAAATGCAGCCTCATCAGTACCAATCAAATGCAGCCTCACTGTGCCCATCAATGCAGCCTCACTGTGCCCATCAATGCAGCCTCACTGTGCCCATCAATGCAGCCTTACTGTGCTCATCAAATGCAGCTTTACTCTGCCCATGAATGCAGTCTCACTGTGCCCATCAATGCAGCCTCACTGTGCTCATCAAATGCAGCTTTACTCTGCCCGTGAATGCAGTCTCACTGTGCCCATCAATGCAGCCTCACTGTGCTCATCAAATGCAGCTTTACTCTGCCCGTGAATGCAGTCTCACTGTGCCCATGAATGCGGCCTCACTGTGCCCACCATTGCAGCCTCACTGTGCCCACCATTGCAGCCTCACTGTGCCCACCATTGCAGCCTCACTGTGCCCATCATTGCAGCCTCACTGTGCCCATCATTGCAGTCTCACTGTGCCCATCAATGCAGCCTCACTGTGCCCATCAAATGCAGCCTTACTGTGCCGTGAATGCAGTCTCACTGTGCCCAGGAATGCAGCTTCACTGTGCCCATCATTGCAGCCCCTCCTGTGCCCCATGGCCCAATCAGCAGTCCCTGTCTGTGGGAAGGTGTGTTGTTGATGCTTGGTACGGTACCTTGCATGCCAGCAGGATATCCATGATGGCCAGCAGCAGGCAGGGTCTGTTCTCATTTTGGATGGGGACAGTGCTCCTTCCAGAGGATCTGTTTGCTGTGAGATGGAGTGGTCCCTGGCCACCTGCACCTTCAGCCATCCTCATTTTCCGGCCCCAGTCAGCCTGTCCTCTGGTCCTGGGGAAGTGGAGAGCACTGGGTTGGAGCTGGAGAGAAGGGGGAGCAGAGAGTACTGGCAGGATTGGAGAGCACATGGCTGGGGGCAAAGAGCAGGGGGGATTGGAGATCACAGGAATGGGGAGCGGAGAGTGCTGGGGGGGGGACTTGAGAGCACTGGGGGTCCAAAAAGAACAGAGGTGGAGAGCACTGTGGGGGCTAAGAGTGTGGGGTGGCGAAGAGCACTGGGGGAGAGGCAGAAAAACAGGGGTGGAGAGCACTGGGGGGTACAAAGAGCAGGGGGGAGTTGAGAGCAATGGGGGGAGCTTGAAAGCACCAGTGGGGGCCAGAAAGAACAGGGGTGGAAAGCACGGGGGACTGGAGAGCACTGGCGGGGGTTGGAGAGCACATGGGTGGGGGCAAAATGCAGGGGGGAGTGGAGAGTACAGGGGTGGGGAGCGGAGAGTGCTGGGGGGGAAGCTTGAGAGCACTGGAGGGGGAGCCAAAAAAACAGGAGTGGAGAGCACGGGGGCAAAGAGCACGGGGGAGGGCTGGAGAGCAATGGGTGGAGCTTGAGAGCACCGGGGGGGACCGAAAGAACAGGGGTGCGGAGAATGGGGGGCTGGAGAGCACTGTGGGGGGCAGATAGCACTGGGGTGGGGGCTGGAGAGTGATGGGGAGAGCTGGAGAGCACTGGGGGGGAAAGAACATGGGTGGAGAGCACTGGGGGAGTGAAGAGCACTGGGATGGTGGCTAGAGTAGGATGGGGAGAGCTGGAGAGCAGGGGGGCAGAAAAAACAGGGGGAGAAGAACTGTGAGGGGGGGCTGGAGAGTGTGGTGAGGGGAGGAGAGCATGGGGGGGGAGCCAGGGAGCACAAGGAGAACTGGGGGGGCCAGTAAAAGAAGTTGGATAGGAGGATCGGCGGGGGGCCGCATATAGAGGAAATTAGCTTTCTATATTCCTCCATGCAGCCGCTGAATGCTTGATTCTCCTCCTCTCCCTCCTGCAAGTATTCAGCGGCTGCATGGAGGAATATAGAACGCTAATTTCCTCTATATGCGCCCCCCCCGCCGATCCTCCTATCCAGGCACACAGGGCGAACTGTACGGGCGGGCATCTACTCATGTGGATGATGGATCACGGAGCTGACTGAGTCTGTGTTCGGCGGCGGCGCTGTAGCACGGTCCCGCCCCCCTAGACCGGCTCGTGTGATAGGCGGAACACTGATTCTATCTACTATCACACAAGCCGGTCTAGGGGGGCGGGACCGTGTTACAGCGCCGCCGCCGAACACAGACCCAGCCAGCAGAAGGAGAGAGGGGAGCACTGCAGCCGCAACTCAAAGCGGCCTCACGGCAGGCGGCCTACTGGGAAATCTCCCGGTATCCCGGTAGGCCAGTCCGGCCCTGCCCAGGACTAGAGGGGGCATCTGCTAACAGGGAAACCTTGTTAAGGAAATGTGACAGACTCACCCGGGACAGAGAATTTTGGAGGGGACTGTAGGCTAGCCTCTTGCCTACTGACTGTGGGCCCTGGCATTTAAGGGAACACTATTCTTTGGAAAGTGTATGCCTAGGGGATCCGTGGAGTGGTCTTGTTTCTGATTCAAGTTCATGTCACCCCAAAACACACAGACTCTGGGAACTGGAGGTTCCATATACATTTTTGGGGCCTCTATGCCTCAAACCAGCAATGACTGTAGATGTTAATGTAATCCGTTTCATCCACTGGGGTCCCCTGCCATAATGTGTCTATTGTAACTAGGTCTCCTGCTATAGTCTGTTGCCTACTAGTCTGAGGTGAGGTGAGATCACTGTAGTTATGTGTTTATTGTGCTAATTAACTCAACTATTGTTCTGTATGTCTGCTAACAAACTATTGTGATGACCTTGGGGACAGAAAGTCTGACTTGGAGTGGGATATCTGAATAATTACAACATTGTCTGGGTGGCTAGACGTTTAATCAACTTAATGTTTCTAGTATATGTTGGTTGTTGTTTAGTTACAGTATTAATTACAGTATCTCACAAAAGTGAGTACACCCCTCACATTTTTGTAAATATTTTATTATATCTTTTCATGTGACAACAATGAAGAAATGACACTTTGCTACAATGTAAAGTAGTGAGTGTACAGCTTGTATAACAGTGTAAATTTGCTGTCCCCTCAAAATAACTCAACACACAGCCATTAATGTCGAAACCACTGGCAGTACACCCCTAAGTGAAAATGTCCAAATTGGGCCCAATTAGCCGTTTTGATGACAACTACACGGACACCTACATTGACCTACCTGACCCCTACACTGACCTACACTGGTGGTGATGGGATATACATCCCGAGAGACATCCCAATCCAATAAAGAGACATCCCCATATAGCAAAGAGACATCCCCAGTCCAGCAAAGAGACATCTCCAATCCAGGCAGCCACAGACCAGCAGGGAGACAGCCACAGACCAGCAAAGAGACAGCCACAGACCAGCAAGGAGACATCCCCAGACCAGGAAAGAGACAGCCACAGACCAGGAAAGAGACAGCCACAGACCAGCAAGGAGACATCCCCAGACCAGGAAAGAGACAGCCACAGACCAGGAAAGAGACAGCCACAGACCAGCAAGGAGACATCCCCAGACCAGGAAAGAGACAGCCACAGACCAGCAAGGAGACATCCCCAGACCAGGAAAGAGACATCCTCAGACCAGGAAAGAGACAGCCACAGACCAGAAAGGAGACAGCCACAGACCAGGAAAGAGACAGCCACATACCAGCAAGGAGACAACCACAGATCAGCAAGGAGACATCACCAGACCAGGAAAGAGACAGCCACAGATCAGGAAAGAGACAGCCACAGACCAGCAAAGAGACAGCCACAGACCAGCAAGGAGACATCCCCAGACCAGGAAAGAGACAGCCCCATCCACCCCCTTTCCCTGCCACTACAGAGCGGGACTTTGGCTGTAACACAATGGATCAGTTCAGGCGGGTTTTCACTGTGTTCACCTTCCTCCCTGTGCAGCTGTTACAATGTTAGGAAAGAGGCTGCTGTGGCAGTTGTCTCATGATGAATGCAGCAATATCACCAGCAGCCTGCCCAGCCGCCCAGGAGGTGTCTGTCCTCTGCAGGCGCTTCCTGTGTGTCACAGGAGCCGTCTATCTCCCGCCTTCTTCTGCACCAGTGCCGGCCCTTCTTTAGACATGGCCGCACAGTAGGAGGTAAGCGGCGGGCGTGCTCTGTGTAGCCCAGTCCAGACCGCGGTCGCCACTTACCTCCCACTGTGCGGCACAGTCATCAAGAGGCTGCTGTTACGCTATTGCCAGTCCGGGCCTGGTGGATGGAGTGACTTTGTGGATGGCGGCCCCTAAATGTTGCGCCCAGGGCCACTGCCTCCTTTGCCCCTCCCAACCCCCCCCCCTTCCCCCATGCTACACCACTGGTTAGTATGCATTATTAGGGAGCTGAATGGCAATATGAATTTAAAGCATACCACTCAACAGCAAAAATAAACAATGATCTGCAACTTTTTATATGAAATACAGGATGAGCAAAGCACGCAGTCGCTATTTCAGATAAATGATATTGGCTTTTTCTCTAGCTAGCAACCTCTGATATTTCCTTTGACTATAGACAAATGTATTATGCTTCACCTTTGTTTGAACTTTGATTTATGATAGTAGCAAAGTGTGCTCTAGGGCCCATAACCTTCACATCGCCTGGAATCTTGGGAGAGCACTATTAAAAAAATTCTTGTATGATGCTGCAATGTATTGTTCAAAATGATGGTATTGAATTGCATACTTTCTATTTGCCCGTGTTATACATTGTCTGTATTGATTTACAACACTCTGGAAAATAAAAGAGCATTGGGCTTTCAGTATTGATATGGTCAGTGTTACATTCATCATTTAAATGGCACTTTAAAATCTAGCTAAATCATATGCAATTAACTTCTTTGCAAGCGCATCATCTGAATAAGACCTTTTACATTTCTGAAGATTTTCCCTTTGTTGTCATCACCTTCACATGGTCAAAAGCAAATGTATATTTTAACATAGCTATGATACTTTTATAATTATACCGAATATGAACAGAGAAAATAGCCCATTGAGTGCAGGCAAATCATTGAGAAATATAAGCAGGACTTCCCAACCTTCGTTAATCATGCACCTGTTTCACAACCTTTTCAATATCTAGAGACAATAATTAAAATTTAGGATGTTTAAATTATCTCTGCTCAACCCCAAACATATAATAATATAGAGTTAATGTCACAAAATAAAATGATTTCTAGAAAAAAGGAAGGGTAGGAAAGGCAAAGTTGCTGGGTGGCAACCCATTCCCTACAACAAAGGATGCTTTTGGACAGAATTTCCTGCAAAAATGTTGTATGTTTAAATGGAAGGTGTTGTGGAAATTTTATGAAGATGTATTTTAATATGTATTGTCACAGTGTCTCCCAGTGTTAGTACTCGGCAACCCGCTCTAAACAGCTGACTGGGGCAGACTGACGCTGGTTGAGATCCGTTTGGTAGTGAAAAGCTCCTTGGGGATGTAGAGAAGTGTTTGCGGAGTAGACATCTGCACACTGAAATATTTCGTTTCGGAATTTCGTTTTCGTCCGAAAAATAAATTTATTTAGTTACTCCCGAAATTCGTTTTTATTTATTTCTTTTTTTGTTAAAAAATGCATTCATCCGAAAATCCAAATTAAGGTCAAATCTGTAATTGAAGGCTTATGGTGTCTGTCGAATGTTCAAAGAAGATTTGACGGAGCAGCTAAACTGTACGACGCTGTATAGTTTACCTGCTCCGTCGAATCTTCTTAGAACTTTCAACAGACACCATAAGCCAAAGTACGTGTGTACTTAGTTCTAGCTATTTTACTGCTCCTCCTCTTTGGTTACAATCAGCCAATAACATTCATCATCATCATTATTTTTATTTATCTTTTCTCCCCTACGTCGAATCTTTCTCCCCTACGTCAAATCTTTCTCCCCTACGTCAAATCTTTTCTCTCTATGTCAAATCTTTTCTCTCTATGTAGAATAATCTTGGACTAATAGAGTTAAGGTTAGGCACATTCGACCACAGGTTTGATGGACACAGATTGTTATTGTCATCATCATGTCGAATCTCCTATCTATATCGAAATGTTGTAGAAAACGAAAATAATGTTTATGTCGGATCTTTCGTTTTTCGGATTCTGCACTTTCGTTATCGTTTGTTAAAACGATAACGAAAATACCTGAAATTCGAACGAAAATGCATTCGGACGAAAACGAATGCACATGTCTATTGCGGAGTGGGGACATGTCCACCAGCAAAAATCCCCTGTGTGATGCACAGAACGATCATCGGGGGGGGGGTGTTTGCTCTGCAAAGACATTATTAGTTTAGCGAGTGTGCACTCGTGTCCCCCCTGTATGCCTGATCAACATATTTGTGGTGCCATGAGCATACACCTGCAGATAATCTCTCGTCCACAAAGACAGTAGTATAGTCCGGGTATGCGTTGTTCTCTGAACAACGCAGAATAAGGATTCACAAACAAACGATAAGAACGGGATTCTTTGAATCGTTGTGGTCAGAAGTATAAATAATCTCAGGCTTCCTGTGATCAGAGACAGGGGCCTGGAGATTGTACATGCTACTCCCGCCCAGACACGCCCCTAGTCATTGTTGTATTGGTTGTTGTATAAACTAATTTTTTCTGTGTTGACTTTCACATCCTGTGTTGTTACATCCTGTGTTGTCAGATCCTTGTTTGGTCATGTCCTTATTTGGTCATGTCCTTGTGAGGTCACATCCTGTGAGGTCACATTATGTGTAGGAGGCGATTGGCTGTTGGGGCCAGGGTTTTCCTGTTTGTGACTTGCTTTGTGTGTGTGAATAAAAGCCGAGAGGCTCTCTGCCCGGCAGAGCAGATGAAGGGACGATGGAGCTAAGATGGTGATCATGTCTGTTTATTGGGGAAATGCGGGAGACATGGGTTATTTAAAGGTGCATTATATCATTATGATGGAAGGGCGCTTATTAGCACAAGAGTATAGTGGGTTTATCCACGACACCTGATGGATACTGATGGTAATACCAAGCTTGGTAAACACAGGAAGTTTTTTTTACGTTCAACCCAGCAGGCTGAACAAAAAAAAAACTAAGCAGATTGCTGTACTAACTATGCGATGTAGTACAGCAACACCGACCCCCCCACTGTGCTATTGTGTTCTGACATGGGGAAAGCCCCTCCACCAGAACACACTAGAAACACCCACAGTCACATCGAAGCATGTATATGGCCCCTTTGGTCTTGCAGTTTGCGAAGTGCTTCGGCCTAAAGGTACTGCCATCAGGCAAGATAGGATTCCTATTGATGTACATGATTTTGCAGTACCCACACGCCCCGCACATGAAAGTAGCCTTATATTTGCAATGCTCCATATCACGATCCCCCTTGAACTCACTTTTCACTAATCTAGATGCCACTGATGTTGCTTTCCTGAAGGTAAAAAGGGGATTCTCAGGAAGAAGTCTACCCAGATTGGGATCCATAGTGAGAATATGCCAGAATTTCGACACAATTTTTCTCACTTCCATATGTTGGTTACAATACTTCGTAATAATACGAAGAGGATTATCTTGATTTTTAGGTTTTTGAGAGTAGATAAGTTTGTGTCGAGTATAGGTAGTAGCTCGTCTATAGGCTTTTTTTAGAGATGTACGAGAGTAACCACAGAGAAGAAGTCTTTCACGTAAACTGTCTTCCTCAATTTTGAAGGCCACTGCTGAGTGTACCATCCTCACTTCTCGATACCATTACATCCAAGAAAGGAATTTCACTACAACTAGATGACATTGTGAAGGTGAGATTGAATAAATTTTTATTCATTTTGTCAAGGCATTGGTGTAACAAATCAAGGGGGCCATCCCAAATGGTGAAAATGTCATCGATATATCGGAACCATACGAGGAAATGGTCCATATATATCGATATGGTTTCATCATTAAGAAACTTATTTTCCCACTCCCCCAGGTTAGCGTAGGGTGGGGCACAGCAAGTCCCCATCGCTACTCCCTGTACCTGGAACCATCAAATGTGAAGATGTTGTGGTACAAGATATACTCTAACAACAAAAGGATAAATTCATTGTATGCCCAGTCACCATCCCCTCTCTGGAAGATGGCATGTTTAACAGCTGCCGGCCTCCTGGAATGGGGGATGGAGCTGTAGAGGGCTTCTACATCAATGGTGACTAGGTAAGCGTTATCGGGCACCACAAGATTTTCACTCATCTTTAGAAAATGAATTGTATCTTTTACAAAAGAATGTAAGCTTATAACATGAGGTTTCAAATATTCATTGATCAAACGACTAGCGTTCTTGCTAATGGATCCCATTCCCGATATTATGGGTCTGCCTGTCGGATTTCAGCTATCCTCGTGAACTTTGGGTAAGGAATAAAAGGTTGGTACAACTGGAAACTTTACTCTGATGTACTCCCATATGGTTTTAATGATAACGTTGTTATTGTAGGCCGAATCAACCAATGAATAATATTCCTGGTTGAATCTATCCACAACATCTCTAGTGATCTTCCTATACCAGTTTTTGTTCAGACACATGGAGGTATACTGGGCATTGTCCATCAGGACTATGTTGCCCCCCTTGTCAGCTGGCTTAATAGTTATTAGTTTGTTGTCACTTAACTTCTTTAAAGCTTGTTTATCTGACATGTTCACATTGGTCACCCTTGGGGATCGAATGGGAAGTTTATCGATCTCCCTGTTGACCAACTGCAAAAATGTAGAGATATTGGGATTAGAATTTGGCGGTGGAAACTGTATCGATTTTTTCTTCAATTTAGACCCTTTGCTGGAATCCTGTGCTCACCCACCTATATTGTCCTTTGGAAGGGAAAGTACTGTGGGTAGATCAATACGATCGATTAGATCAGTCGTATCGCTCTCTTCCAGGAGCGACACCAACTGATCAATGGCCTGATTTTTTTTGGGTGTTAAGTTAATGGGTCCCTGAGGTTTCTGGTACATGTTTTTTAACATAAGCTTACGTGCAAACAGTTCCAAATCTTTCACCACTTCAAACTTGTCCATGTTTTCATACGGGCAAAACCCAAGGCCCTTTTGAAGTAACCGGGTTTCACTATTGGTCAATGTATAGGAGGAGAGATTAATGATATTGAAAAACGTATTGGGTCCATCAGGTAACCCAACAATATGTTCTTCATTACCCTCAACTAGATTCTGTTGGTGGGTTTGTTTAAAAGTGTTTCCACTAAAGGGGCAGCATCATGTCTATCCACCCCCTGTACAGTTCTAGATCTCATGACCGGAGGTGAATTACTATTACCTCCATGAGAGGGCAACAAAGAGGGAGCCGTGGAGCCCATCGTCACAGCCGGTACTCTATCTGTAACCGAGGGTGTTCCCGAGGATCACCCAGGTGCATTGTCGGTGTGGACTTTTTGTCCCTGTGGACGATTATCCCCTCGATTGCAACGAGGTGCTTTTTTGTTCTTCAAGGAGACCTGTGAGGAAACAGATGATAGACTTGAAGATGAATTGGACATTACAGAGTAGTGATCTTAAATTATTATTGTTATTTTTTAATTGTTGTTGTTGATTCCATCTGTAAGCACAGTTATCCTCAAAAGCACCTTGATCCCTACTGTATTTGCCCTCTTTTTTGATTAGAATATCCTTGTTGAACTCTTCTAGATGTTTTTTAAGTTTAAGCTCTCCATCCATAAAAGTTTTGTGTGTTTGGAATGTTTGTAGCCGTGAACAAATAGTTTCTATGTCCCCATCCAGAACCCCTGAACATTTCTCGTATTCTGTAATGAGAAGTTGCATCATGTCTTTTGAACATGTGCGTAGTATTTTTTCCCATGCATTTTTGAAATCAGTGTCCAGACCCTCCAAATTGGGAAAGATCTGGACCCTGAGTCCCAGGGGATTAATGTCATCCTTGATATAGTCCTGAAAGGACTTGATGTGCCAAAACATGGATTACTTCTTTTCAAGGGTTCTGGTGAGTTTCAGAAACAAACTGTTAACCTTAGAGTCAATATGCTCATTTTTCCCCTAATCATCAAGGTATCCAGACATCTGATTGTCCCAGTCCCTGCCCATATAGTTAACCATAGTCAAAAGTCCGTATTCCAAAGAAATAATATTTGCTAATACACAATCACAAAAAAAAACCCAACAAAAATAGTAATGGATATATATACAACCATATAGCAAAAATGTTGTTTAAAGAGTAAGATAGTATTCACTGTCAAAAAAAAATGGGGACTGGTATTTACTACCAAAATATGAATGAAAGGAAGAACCTGGCAGGGAATACTCTCTATGGGTGTGCCACATCCCAATAAATCAAAGAAAGAAAAAATTCCCTGAAGGCGGGACTTTGAAGGCACTACCACAGTGTAAAAAAATATAATTTTATTTACAAAAAATACATATCAAAAAGACAATAATGATACACATAAACAGCAATATGAATACAATAGACCGTCTATGAAAATGAGTGTAGCGCCCTGAACCGACGTGTTTCAGAAATGTTTTCCTTCCTCAGGGTTCATACATAGAAAAAAACATCTGAGGGGTTACAAAATGCAAAATAGTTAATAAAAGAAAATGTAGCACCACCCCCAGAGTAGATCTTCAGCGCAAGCATAAACATGATTCACTTACTTAAAATTCATAGACAATGCATAAGTATCCATATGATTAAAACAGAAATAATGCAGCTTCACGTCTGGCTTCTCGCAAGTATCCACTTGAGATCTAATTAGAACCCCCTGGGCTGTATAGAAAAAAGAAGGGAAAAAAAGCCCAAGATGGCGTTGAAAAGCGATGTGTCCTGCGCCCAGGCACAGCGCTTGTGTGTGTACTGGGGTCCGGAGTGTGAAGGACCTGGAATCAAAAGCACAACAGTGAATAGACCAGCTGGAAAACATGGGGTGTATCCAAAAATAAGAATAAAAATAAATATAAAGAATAGCCCTGTGTCACAAACAACCTACCTAGACCTGAGGATGCAAAAATATATTGGTGGGTAGTCTGGTAGGTGTGGACATCGGTACGTAGTATCCAAGGCAGGACGGCTATAGCTTTGGGATGGCCGAGGTAAGTATGGACATAAGTAAAAAAGAAAAAGAAGGAAGAGGGGCACAAAAACCCAAAATTACTATCAGGCATTTAAACATGACTAGATCAGAAAAACAAAGTGTCAGGTCTAAAATCTCCACTTACTTTAAGGCACATTCTGTGATTTCCAAACCAGAACGTCTTAATCCCAGCCCAAGCTAATACTGAATGAGCAGGGCTATATATATTTTCGACCATCAGCTGATTTTAAATTAGAATCAGCTGGATGGAGGTGTGCCTGAGCCCTGTCCTCCCAATGGGCCCCCACGAGGCTCCGCACATGCGCACCAACCAAGCTGGAACGCAATTGCGGCGACACGTCATAACGCCGCGCTGCATAGTGACGCGCCACCGTCAAATCCCAATGTCTCTACATTTTGACAGTTGGTCAACAGGGAGATCGATAAACTTCCCATTCGATCCCCAAGGGTGACCAATGTGAACATGTTGGATAAACAAGCCTTAAAGAAGTTAAGTGACAACAAACGAATAACTATTAAGCCAGCTGACAAGGGGGGCAACATTGTCCTGATGGACAATGCCCAGTATACCTCCATGTGTCTGAAAATCCTTATGAACAAAAACTGGTATAGGAAGATCACTAGAGATGTTGTGGATAGATTCAACCAGGAATATTATTCATTGGTTGATTCGGCCTACAATAACAACGTTATCAATAAAACCATATGGGAGTACATCAGAGTAAAGTTTCCAGTTGTACCAACCTTTTATTCCTTACCCAAAGTTCACAAGGATAGCTGAAATCCGACAGGCAGACCCATAATATCGGGAATGGGATCCATTAGCAAGAACGCTAGTCGTTTGATCAATGAATATTTGAAACCTCATGTTATAAGCTTACATTCTTTTGTAAAAGATACAATTCATTTCCTAAAGATGATTGAAACTCTTGTGGTGCCTGATAATGCTTACCTAGTCATCATTAATGTAGAAGCCCTCTACAGCTCCATCCCCCATTCCAGGGGGCTGGTAGCTGTTAAACATGCCATCTTCCAGAGAGGGGATGGTGACTGGGCATACAATGAATTTATTCTTTTGTTGTTAGCGTATATCTTGCACCACAACATCTTCACATTTGATGGTTCCCACTTCCTCCAGGTACAGGGAGTAGCGATGGGGACTTGCTGTGCCCCATCCTACGCTAACCTGTACCTGGGGGAGTGGGAAAATATGTTTCTTAATGATGAAACCTTATCGATATATATGGACCATTTCCTCGTATGGTTCCGATATATCGATGACATTTTCACCATTTGGGATGGCCCCCTTGATTTGTTACACCAATGCCTTGACAAAATGAATGACAGAACGAAATGAAAATGAAAATCAATTCAATCTCACCTTCACAATGTCATCTAGTTGTAGTAAAATTCCTTTGTTGGATGTAATGGTATCGAGCAGTGAGGATGGTAAACTCAGCAGTGGCCTTTTTCGAAAGGCCACTGCAGGTAATACTATATTACATGCTTCTAGCCTCCACCCACAGAGTTTAATAAAATCCATACCATACAGCCAATATCTCAGGGTGAGAAGGAATTGCACCAACGATGTCACCTTCAATATTGAGGCAGACAGTTTATGTGAAAGACTTCTTCTCAGAGGTTACTCTCGTACATCTCTAAAAAAGCCTATAGACGAGCTACTACCTATACTTGACACAAACTTATCTACTCTCAAAAACCTAAAAATCAAGATAATCCTCTTCGTATTATTACAAAGTATTGTAACCAACATATGGAAGTGAGAAAAATTGTGTCGAAATTCTGGCATATTCTTACCATGGATCCCAATCTGGGTAGACTTCTTTCTGAGAATCCCCTTTTTACCTTCAGGAAAGCAATATCAGTGGCATCTAGATTAGTGAGAAGTGAGTTCAAGGGGGATCGTGATATGGAGCATAGCAAATATAAGGGTACTTTCATGTGCGGGGCGTGTGGGTACTGCAAATTCATGTACATCAATAGGAATCCTATCTTGCCTGATGGCAGTTCCTTCAGGCCGAAGCACTTCGCAAACTGCAAGACCAAAGGGGTCATATACATACTCCGATGTGACTGTGGGTGTTTCTATGTCGTAAAGATGAAACTCGAGTTCTGGCATAGGGCATACCGACACATTCGGAGTATGCAGACATGTGACCCTGACTTGCCATTGGGGAGACATACTACCTTGGTCCATCAAGGTGTCTTCCCAAAAATCAAGTTCCTGATCTTGGACCGGGTACACCCCAATCCGAGGGGGGGGGGGACTGGAACAAGAGTGGCCTCCAACTCGAATTGTGATGGATCTACAATTTGCGAGCTACCAAGCCCCCTGGGCTCAATGATGCGGTCTGTTTTAAGCCATTCTTGGAAGGCTTCGAGTCTGGGGGCATGGAGAAATAAGACCATTGATTGTCATTCATCCAATAGGTAGAGGGACTATATTGTGATTCACATGTTTTCACTAACTATACTGTTTACCAATCATTTGGTTCTGCTTTTTGGGTTTGCTCGATTTAGCCTCAGGATATACCCTGTTTCCCCGAAAATAAGACCTAGCGTGATTGTCTGTGATGGCTGCAATATAAGCCCTACCCCCCAAATAAGCCCTAGTTAAAGTCCTTGAAGGTCTTATTTTCAGGGTAGGGCTTATTTTCGCGGAAACAGGGTAGGGCTTATTTGGGGGGTAGGGCTTATATTGCAGCCATCACCGACAATCACGCTAGATCTTATTTTCGGTGAAACAGGGTATGTGCGAGGTCTGTACCCAACTTTATTTATGATATACTGCTATCAAATTCTTTAAATTTTTTTTACAATCTTTGGGTCCCTAAGTTGGTCCATGGTCCCTTTGAGCAGCTTCATGAATGGCTTCTCTGTTCATTATCCACTTATAAAAATCTTTCAAACCAGTACTATTTTAGTGCCATGGGTCCAAGGTTTTGGATCACTTGGCACTATCCATCTATGGAGAAGAGGGATTTTGTCCTGGGTGTATATGTCGCTTGTTTTGGGACATTGTCCAGCTTTGATAATCATGTTCTGTGTCCTCCCTTTTCCCCTTTTTTGTTCAGCCTTTTTTGTACAGACGTGTAAGCTCCACGTCTTCATATATCCATAACACATTAGTGTCCAGTTTATCTAGTGTTTACCATCTTTGCCCGTTTTAATGGTCTGGTTATGGTCTATATGGCAGTTTCATGGTGGCCCTTGCGTTTGTTATCCACTTATTTCAGCATTTACCACATAAGCAGTATCCTTTTTAGGCATGGGGCCATTTGGCATATATAGATTAGGTTGAGATACTGATACTTACGATAATTTTTTCTTTCCGTTTTTTTTTTTTTTTTGCTTTTTTACTTAGTTATATACCGCCAATATACATCTATTTATTTTTATTTTCACTTGTGGCCCTATTGGTGCAGATAGCTGCTATGTGGTTGGCCCGCTCTTTTAGGAGCTGTAATCCATGTGTGTGCCCGGCACGGCTAAGACATTCTCTTTTGAGAACGCCCGGAGGGGTTGTAGTGTCTTTTTCCTTTTTAGACACCCTACCTCCAGTGCTGGGTCAGTCATCACTGGTCGAATCGGTTGGGCTAAATATAGCCCAGCTCATTCAGTATTATCTTGGGCTCGGATTAAGACGGTCTGGTTTGGAAATCACAGGATGTGCCTTAAAGTAAATGGAGATTTTAGACCTGACAATTGTTTTTCTGATCTAGTCTGGTTTAAATGCCTGTTAGTAATTTTGAGTTTTTGTGCCCCTCTTTCTTCTTTTTCTTTTTGACTTATGTCCATACTTACCTCAGCCCCCAAAGCTATAGCCGTCCTGCCTTGGATACTACGTACCGATGTCCACACCTACCAGACTACCCACCAATATATTTTTGCATCCTCATGTCTAGGTAGGTTGTTTGTGACACAGGGTTATTCTTTATATTTATTTTTATTTATATTTTTGGATACACCCCATGTTTTCCAGCTGGTCTATTCACTACTGTGCTTTTGATTCCAGGTCCTTCATCCTCCAGACCCCAGTACACACACAAGCGCTGTGCCTGGGCACAGGACACAGCGCTTTTAAGCGCCATCTTGGGCTTTTTTTCTCTTCTGGGGGGATACTTTTTTCCATACAGCCCAGGGGGTTCTAATTAGATCTCAAGTAGATACTTGCGAGAAGCCAGGCGTGAAGCTGCATTATTTCTGTTTTTAATCATATGGATACTTATGCCTTGTCAATGAATTTTAAGTAAGTGAATCATGTTTATGCTCGCGCTGAAGGTCTACTCTAGGGGTGGTGCTACATTTGTTTTTATTAACTATTTTGCATTTTGTAACCCCTCAGATGTAATTTCCTATGTATGAACCCTGAGGAAGAAAAAACATTTCTGAAACGTGTCGGTTCAGGGATCTACACTCATTTTCATAGAAGGTCTATTGTATTCATATTACTGTTTATGTGTATTATTATTGTTTATCATTGTCTTTTTGATATTAATTTTTTGTAAATAAAATTATATTTTTTTACACTGTGGTAGTGCCTTCAAAGTCCCGCCTTCAGGGAATTTTTTCTTTCTTTGATCTATTGGGATGTGGCACACCCATAGAGAGTATTCCCTGTCAGGTTCTTCCTTTCATTAATCTGAGCAGAAGAGCATCTAATATATTGTCACTTCATCTGAAAAGTACTGTCCCATGTCACTACACACTTTAACTTGATGTTTGTTGCATTATGAGGGACACCACTGAGCTTACACCCTCTCCAAAAGTCCAGTATAAATCTGTTACCTCACTCTCAATGCAGAATGGGGTCCCACTGTGCACCTGGCGTGGACGTCATATCAGCACTTGATTAACTTCATCCTTTCCATACCTTGTGACCAGGCCATAGATCTCTGTAAAGTGGGTTTGGTCCTGGTTGCTTCTGGGATTCGACCATTAGGGAGGGAGCCTAAATATAGATCCCCCTTGCTAGTGGGGGACCTGTCACCTTTACTAGGTACCATGCCCAATAACCGGTTGCATTGAAGCTTGTTCTAACACTTGGTTACCCACAGCAACTGCATTATTTTTCCTGCTTGTCTTGCTGAGCAGACCTTTGTAGTAACTGAGCTTCATACTCCTTTGTGCTTTACAGACCTTGGTTCTTTTGATATCCCAGAACTAACATGCATCCCCTTTGAATAACTTCAGACCAGGCTCAGAACATTACTTGCAACTTTACTGAAAAGTATTTTAACAATACAGTTCAAAAAGTCCCTTTCCTGACTCTAACTACACCTTTATGCAAGAAAACAGGGAGATAGGGACAATTGCTGAAGCTGTCCTGCTAGGCCCTCAGAAAGAAATGGACTATCTCGGTACCAAAAACAGAGTTCATTTTTAAGATA
This sequence comes from Lithobates clamitans, assembly GCA_037952925.1. Lineage (NCBI taxonomy): Eukaryota > Metazoa > Chordata > Amphibia > Anura > Ranidae > Lithobates > Lithobates clamitans. Next base: position 6,008,232 of record JBBGZY010000087.1, read on the forward strand.
AAATATTCATTTATTACATATAAAATAATACATCACAACATCAAGTATCAAAAATGAGGGGGTGTCAATACAGTAATTAAATACTTGTAGACTTCCAGACAGGTGACTGGTTAGAGATTTGGTTCACAGATTTATGAAATCCTCAACAGTTTCGCGATCAAGGGACCGCTTCTTCAGGGGGATAAATCTATAAAGTAAATAGTATAAATCAACCAATGATAAGGGATATACATATCTCATATAATACATCAAACAATATAAACAGTCAATACAGCAAAAACAGGTATAGCTGCTTACCAATGACTAGGTGCACACATCAGAACGGACGTTTTGGCCTCTGAACCAATTCATATTGCAACTACTGCTCTTTATACTGACCAACAATTATTTTACCAATTCATATTGCAACTACTGCTCTTTATACTGACCAACAACTATTTTACCTTTGATGATTAATACTACCTACAGACTCAAGGAGTCGCTATGGGGACTTTGTGCGCTCCCTCATATACTAATCTATACTTGGGTGGTTGGGAACGTTTTATAACCTCTAAAGAGCATCTTTCTAAATTTTTTGATCATATTTTACTTTGGTACAGATATATCGATGATCTGTTTATAGTGTGGACGGGCACTAGGGGCATGCTCCTGGAGTTCATACATTAAGTGAATGCCGATTTCAACCTTAACTTTACCTTCAGCTTTGACGATCCCATTTTTGGATCTGACTATCGTCAAACACACTGACGGAACTATTGGAACTGATCTCTATCATAAACCCACGGCAGGTAACACCTTACTTCATGCCTCTAGTGCCCATCCACAATTTTTGATACGCAGCATAAAGAAATCCGCAATACTTGCGCCTGCAGAGGAACTGCATGCTGGAGTCAGATTTCAGAATACAGGCCAATGCCTTACGAGATTGCCTCATTTTAGGGGATATTCTCGTACCAATTTAAGGAAGGCCTTCAACCGAGCCTTGGCACCTACCAGAAATTTACTGCTCTACCCTCAAACCACAACAAGCTGACACCGTTAAACTTATCACAAGATTCTCTGCTCATCACCAGCAACTGAGAGAGGTTGTGTCGAAACATTGCCACCTTCTTACCAACCACCATGCGCTTAATAGACATGTAAGATCCGCCCCCGAACTTGTGTTCTGGAGAGCCACCTCTGTTAGAGACCGCCTCACTAGCCGTCATTATAAGACCCCACAGCAACCCATGGTTGGACCATGCGGTACCTTTAAGTGTGGCCAATGCACTCGCTGTCCATGGATTTTTGAAGGCACTAAATATATGTTACCCAATGGCGAAACTTTGGTCCCACACACTCCCTCACATTGTAGTACAATGGGGGTGATTTACTTGATGACCTGCAAATGTAATGCGTTTTATGTGGGCAAAACTATTTGTGAACTTCACCAAAGAATTGGAGACCACTTATTCTCCCCCCTTATCTCTTCCCCCTTTCCCCCCCCTCCCCCCTATTTTTCCCACCTCCCCCTTCCCCTTTCCCCCCTCCCCCTCTTTATTTCTCTCCCTTCCAACCCTACCCTCCCCTTTTCCTTCCCCTTCCTCGTCTCTCTTTTTACTCCCCCCATTATTTCATCTCTCTTTTTTCTTTTTCCCCCTTTCCTTGTTCGTTTCCTCCTTCTTCCCCTTCCCCCTCCCTTTTACCCCTTCCCTCCCCCCCTCTTTCATTACCCCCCTAACCATAGGTCGTGAAAACACACGCCAGCGGCGATGGGTCAAACAGGCATGTATGGAAACCCGGAACTCGATCTCCAATAGTTGAAAAGATACTCTCAGCAATAGGATAAGCAGGCAACACCGGAAGCAAGAAGGCATGCGCAAAGCAGGCTGCGATTTGTGAATGGCCCAGCGGCGGGGGAAGGAGGAGGGGGTGGAACTTCCAGGGGATCTTGCCATAGCGGGATCACCCAAATGCAGGAGCAGGTACCTGTCAAAAACAGATACCCACTCCCACCTCCACCCCGAAAGGTGCCAAATGTGGCACTGGAGGGGGGGCAGATAAGCAGAGCCTCAATTTTGAGTAGAGCTCCGCTTTAAGAATGTGTTAATGTCTGGAAAATTATGTGTGGGTGGCTGTGTGATGACCTTTGACCCTTGTTGGCTATGTAGAAATCTGGCCCTGGTGAAGAAGCTATAACAGAAGCCATCATTCCTTGACTTGTGTGCCATATACTAGTTCTGAGTCAGACAGGCAAAGCCTATTACCTAAATTGTTGCTTTAATACTAACATGTGTTATGTCGGCCACAGATTGTTTTTTTTTCTTGCAGAGTCTTCTTACACTGGTCTTTTACCTTATGTTTGAGATGCTATAGGTTGGCTGAGATGATTGGGCCCCATATTAAAGAACCAGAAGTTCAGCACCTTTTGCCAAGTATTGTGAATGATGATAAACGCATCCTCAGGAACTGGATAATTATTTAGACCAATTTCATGTCTGAACATGTGGGATACAAAGTACTGTATCATCCAATCCTATTCTTCGTTATAACCAGTTCCAACACCTCATACTACCACTTTTGCTGGACAGCTTGGTATGTGCATAAATGAGAAAAATATATATGAAAAAAAGAAATATAATAATTAATATATTTATACTGAATGTTGTCGTTACAGGTTTTAATCCCATTACCAGAATAACAGGATTGTTACTGTACAGTACTAATTTTAAAGTTTGTTTCATGAAGCTGATTAAGAGACACAGGATTCAGTTAATCTGAGACAATTGGGTTATGCTGCCACCTACAGGAGGATTTGGACAATGGCAAACAAAAAGGCAGTTGGCCAGGGTATAAACCCTCCCATTCCCAATATACTTCATTATTGCAGCAGTATTTAGAAGTAGATCACATACATAGAGTAGTGAGAACTGTGTCCCTTGACTGCTTCACGTCTAGTGTACATATACATGCATCTTGGACTGAAAGTGGGTATACCAGAATCATGGCTACATCTATGATCCTGGTGTAATTTTTAGAGCCGATAATCGACTTTACTGTAAAAGTGTTCTGAACGGCTGTACAGGGCTCTGAAAGGGCCAGCCCTCCCTCCACTGCCATTTCCAGGACCTCCTGTTCCACCGCAGAGCCCGGTACTGCAGAGAAGGAGGAATATCCTTAAACAACAATTTTGTCACTTCGGGTTTAGGTTCTTTAAATCCTTCTGTCATGGTCTGGGGTCCGGCTTGGAGACCAGTAGCTATAGCAGAAAAAAGGCTCTCACTGACCGGCAGGATAAGTATACAAGCAGGTCACCCTGGCGAATGATGCCGGTTCACCTGAGGTGCCAAGTCTAAGTACTAATCAGTGTTCACCAGAGCTCCTGATGGTGGAGAAGGGTTTTGCTGTGTGTTAGCACCAGGTCGAGGTCCTTAGGATTGCCCCACTAGGAGGTGAGCAAGCCGGGGTCCAGTAACAGATATAGCAGGTAGCTGAAGCATAGTTAGTAAACAGGCCAAAGGTCGGTAACAAGTGGTTGCAGGTTGAGGTCAAGCAGAAGCGTAATCGAGGAACAAGCCAAAGATCGGTAATGAGTGGTAGTGAAGATACAGACTGCAGTAGGAGTAACAAGAGTGAAAGTTTGGCTGGAGAGAGCACAATATTCTGGCAAACAGGAAGTGTAAAGACATGGCTTTCTAGTTCATGGGAGGAGCAAAGAGTTCAAGGTTACCTAGCTACATAGTTGGTAAGGATGAATAAAGACAGCAGTCTATCCAGTTCAACCTGTGTGGGTGTGTGTATGCTCATATCTAAAATCATATCCCATATCACTGTATACTGAGTTCACTAAGATGCCCATCTAAAAGTATTTGAAACTATCAAACCTTCCCATTGACACCATCAATTGTGGAAGTGAGTTCCACATCCTTATGCCCTAACAGTGAAAAACCCTCTATCCAGTTTAGGGTTAAACCGGTGCTAGATTCACCATTGAAGTATTGTAAATCACTATCATATCTCCTCTCAAGCGTCTCTTCTTCAAGGAGAATAAGTTTAATGTTTGTAGTCATTCCTTGTAACTGAGGTCCTCCAGTCCCCTTTTTAATTTTGTTGTCCTTCTCTGGACCCTCTCCAGCACATCCTTCCCGAGGATTGGTGACCAGAAATGGACGAAATACTCCAGATTTTGCCGAACTAGACTATTAACCAGAAGCAAGGTTCAGGGCAAGATTTCAAAGGTTCAGATCTGGGTCCTGACTCCTGAATTGTAACAGCCAGGGAGGTTGCTGATCAAACCAATCTGTGTTTGATCAGTTGCCTTGGATGGCAGAGGAGGGATCAGGGGTCCAATAGACTCCAGATTTCTCCATAAAAAGGACCTGTCGCTGCTCAAGCTATCACAAGGGATGTTTATCCCTTGTGATATAAATTTTTTTTCATTAAAATGTATTGCTAAGTGTAAAAAAAAGATTTAAATAAAATAAATTTAAAAATCTATAAAGAATTTATAGCGCCCCTGCCCCCCATGCTCACACGCAAATGCAAACATGCACATGGGTCCCGCACTGTCCACACACATATGTAAACAATGATTTCACCACACATGTGACGTATCTCCACAAACGTGAGGGCAATAATTCTAGCACCAAAGCTCACATTTAACACTAAACTGGTAACTTGTAAAGGCTTTTAAAGCGTTGCCGATGGACAAATATAGGTACCATAGTTTGTTGCCATTTTACAGGTGTGCACAATTGAAATATTGACAAGTTAGTATAAATTTACTCAACTAAACATAACCTTTTATATTTCACCAAAAAACTGGGTATTATGTTTGTGTGCACTAAAATAATTTTAAGTGCATTTTTTCCTGAAAATTTGTGTTTTAAAAATGGTTGGACAAATATTGTGAGACATAATAAATTGCAACAACCATTATTTTATTCTCCAGGACCTCTATTTCAGAAAATATATATAAACTTTTGGGTTGGGGTTCAAAGTATTTTTCAAGCAAAATTTTCAAGCAAAATTATGCTAATTTTAACATGTATGTGAAAAATGCCATAATTGGCCTGGACAGCCAGACAAATACTGTCTTAATTATTCATTAAGAGACACATGATTCAGTTAATCTGAGACAAAAGGAGTCCAACTGAGTGACTCCCTTTACAAAAGTATTGGCCAAAGAATAAGAAGCAAGGGTGCTACACATAAAAAATAAGTAATAACTAGGAATGAATTTGGTTCCCGGACAGAAAAACTTGGCAAGTGAACTAGTTGTTGACCCAACAAAGATATTTGTGCCCCCACTTACATAAAACTTGGGCTGATTAAAAATTTTGTGAAAGCAATGACCAAGGAAGGTAAAAGTTTTCGTTATTTGAGTCAGATGTTTCCAAGAATAACTGATACCAGGAATGAGGAATCAATTTGTTGGTCCACAGATCAGATACATCATCAATGTATCAAAAGCTGTTTGGCTACTAACTAACTAACTAACTTACTAACAGATCTGTTAGGCTACTTTCACACCGAGGCGCTTTACAGGCGCTACAGCGCTAAAAATAGCACCTGTATAGCGTCTGTAAAGAGCCTCTCCTGTGTCTTCAGTGTGAAAGCCTGAGGGCTTTCACACTGGAGCGGTGCGCTTGCAGGAACGGTCAAAAAAGTCCTGCAAGCCGCATCTTTGCAGGGCTATAGGAGCGGTGTATACACCGCTCCTAAAGCGTCCCTTCCCAATGAAAACAATGGGGAAGCGCCGCTGCAGCCGCTAGCGGGGGTTAAAACCCCCCTGCTAGCGGCCGAATAGCGCCGCTAAAATGACAGTAAAGCGGTGCTAAATATAGTGCCGCTTTACCGCCGACGCCCACCACAGTCTGAAAGTAGCCTTAGGGCAAATTCACACATGTCCTCAGTCAAATCACAGAGCAGCCGGAGCGATTCAGCGCTTTAGCTGCTTTGCGTTGCCAGCTGGCTAGGAGGCAGTGTGGTACACGATTCAGCACATCGCATCGTCCCCTCTTTTTTTTTTCATTTTTTCTTATACAAGCTTTATTTGAAGTGTATAAAGCATATACTTTATTCACTGCAATGTCAGGCGTTGTGCTGCAGCGCAGCGCTAGGCTGCATTGCAGTGTGAATGGGACACATAGAAAACAATTGTTTCCTGTGTGTCCCTGCGGTGACAGATTTTTTTACCATGTGGTAAAACGTCTGTCACCGCATATAGTGTGAGTTGGCCCTTAGTGGTGCCAGAGAAAATCACCTGGAAAGCTTTCATGGATTTCATTGACAATTTTTTTGCCAACTACGGAGCACCAAACTACATTAAGCTGGTTGACAAACTTCTTACAGCAAACAAGACCATGAAGTTCAACATGTCCCTGAAGATTCAGTTCCTGCAAACGCACTTGGACTTCTAACTGCAATCAGTGACAAACATGGTGAATGGTTTCACCGGGACAATGGAAAAATGGTATTAGGGCAACTGGAATCTATCAGTGCTGGCTGACTATTGTTAGACACGGCAGCGAGATGCGCTGCATACAGAGTACAATTGAAAATCAGCAGCAAAACCCTTTTAACCCTGCTTAACTTATTTCGTATTTCTCAAGATTCCTACTTGATACAGTTGTAGCACTCTTCTGAGTAGGTTGCTTGGAAAGCTAGGTAAATTTTGTTCTTTTTGGTTCCAGTGTAGCCAGTGGAGCTGTTTGTGATTATTTTGGGCTGCCCTGGGCTCTGCAGGCTACAAGTTTAATTGCTTTCCCTGTCTTCTGGAGGATTCCAGAATATAGCAGGTTTGGAGGAGGCAGTGTGAATATTTATGTTGTCTCAGCCCATTCACCCAGTAGGTGGCTGAAAAGTGCATAAATAGTCTGGAGCTTGAAGCAGCCCTGTTCTTGTCCACAAGGTGACGTTTCCAGCCTGAAAGGCTACTGTCCTTCTGGGGAACCCAACTGAAAATTCTATGTGCTCATTGGAATCCCAGCTGTGGCAGGGGGGCTGTTGTGCTAAAATCTCTAAAACTAAGCAAGGGATTTCACACAGGATCCAGTCTGGAAGATTCACTGAGAAATTGTCCATCTGATATTGGAAGAAGACATCTAAGTACAAGGACATTGTGCGTACAGACCCCAGTGAAGGACCCTGGTGACTATGGCTGCTGCTATCCCTAGCAGGTCAATAATACTGCTTGCCTGGCCTGGGACATTTCTGAAGGCGTCTTGGTTTTGTCCACTTTTTTTTTGTGCCTGTCCTGAGAAGTAGTAAAATGGTGAAGTATATCCACAATTAATTGCTCAGCATTCATGGAATATCCCACAGCTCCCTCTGCTCTATCCAATTTATTCAGAAATATGTATTAAAAGGGCAACCCCCAGACTGTTTATTGAGCCAGTATATGAGTGAATGTTGCTGTGTGCCTGGCTGCAATGGCACCAATCTGGGAAAGAAGCCAGGGGCAAACCAGCGGCCTCTTTTGAGGACAAGTGCTACACAGTTATTCTGAAATTACATTTGTGTTCCGTTTAAAGGGATCTGTCATAATCACCAAACATTTTTCAGAAAGCAGTAGAAAAAAAAAATGTGTTGTCCAGTGTAATTGATATAAAAGATTTTAGTTTTATGGCTTCACAACAAAATACACATTTTTTTTTTCTCACAGTGTATGCCAGCACACAGCTGACTCACTTCACCTATTTCTGGTAACAATAGATCGGAATGTTTAATAATGAGGTATATATGTAGCTGTAGCTGAGAGTCAGACATGGGAAGAATTTCATGGTTGGAAAATCCCCTTAATAAATTAGAGTATTATTTCAGGAAGGCGTGCTACAACTGATGGCAATGCAAACATTAGGTTCAGAGGTGAAGTGCTGGGCTAGTATGAGCATTGGAGTGATAATGACAGAGGATGGTCTCCCCTCATACTGTACACAGTGATATGAAGCAGGATGGTCTCCCCTCATACTGTACACAGTGATATGAAGCGGGATGGTCTCCCCTCATACTGTACACAGTGATATGAAGCGGGATGGTCTCCCCTCATACTGTACACAGTGATATGAAGCGGGATGGTCTCCCTTCATCCTGTACACAGTGATATGAAGCGGGATGGTCTCCCCTCATATTGTACACAGTGATATGAAGCGGGATGGTCTCCCCTCATACTGTACACAGTGATATGAAGCAGGATGGTCTCCCCTCATACTGTACACAGTGATATGAAGCGGGATGGTCTCCCCTCATATTGTACACAGTGATATGAAGCGGGATGGTCTCCCCTCATACTGTACACAGTGATATGAAGCGGGGTGGTCTCCCCTCATATTGTACACAGTGATATGAAGCGGGATGGTCTCCCCTCATACTGTACACAGTGATATGAAGCGGGATGGTCTCCCCTCATATTGTACACAGTGATATGAAGCGGGATGGTCTCCCCTCATACTGTACACAGTGATATGAAGCGGGGTGGTCTCCCCTCATACTGTACACAGTGATATGAAGCAGGATGGACTCTCCCCTCATACTGTACACAGTGATATGAAGCGGGATGGTCTCCCCTCATACTGTACACAGTGATATGAAGCGGGATGGTCTCCCCTCATATTGTACACAGTGATATGAAGCGGGATGGTCTCCCCTCATACTGTACACAGTGATATGAAGCGGGGTGGTCTCCCCTCATACTGTACACAGTGATATGAAGCAGGATGGACTCTCCCCTCATACTGTACACAGTGATATGAAGCAGGATGGTCTCCCTTCATCCTGTACACAGTGATATGAAGCGGGATGGTCCCCCCTCATACTGTACACAGTGATATGAAGCAGGATGGTCTCCCTTCATCCTGTACACAGTGATATGAAGCAGGATGGTCTCCCCTCATACTGTACACAGTGATATGAAGCAGGATGGTCTCCCTTCATCCTGTACACAGTGATATGAAGCGGGATGGTCCCCCCTCATACTGTACACAGTGATATGAAGCAGGATGGTCTCCCTTCATCCTGTACACAGTGATATGAAGCAGGATGGTCTCCCCTCATACTGTACACAGTGATATGAAGCGGGATGGTCTCCCCTCATATTGTACACAGTGATATGAAGCGGCATGGTCTCCCCTCATACTGTACACAGTGATATGAAGCGGGATGGTCTCCCCTCATACTATACACAGTGATATGAAGCAGGATGGACTCTCCCCTCATACTGTACACAGTGATATGAAGCAGGATGGACTCTCCCCTCATACTGTACACAGTGATATGAAGCGGGATGGTCTCCCCTCATATTGTACACAGTGATATGAAGCAGGATGGTCTCCCCTCATATTGTACACAGTGATATGAAGCGGGATGGTCTCCCCTCATACTGTACACAGTGATATGAAGCAGGATGGACTCTCCCCTCATACTGTACACAGTGATATGAAGCAGGATGGACTCTCCCCTCATACTGTACACAGTGATATGAAGCGGGATGGTCTCCACTCATACCGTACACAGTGATATGAAGCGGGATGAAATCCCCTCATACCGTACACAGTGATATGAAGCGGGATGGACTCTCCCCTCATACTGTACACAGTGATATGAAGCGGGATGGACTCCCCTCATACTGTACACAGTGATATGAAGTGGGATGGTCTCCCCTCATACTGTACACAGTGATATGAAGCAGGATGGACTCTCCCCTCATACTGTACACAGTGATATGAAGCAGGATGGTCTCTCCTGATACTGTACACAGTGATATGCAGCGGCTCCCCTCATACTGTACACAGTGATATGAAGCGGGATGGTCTCCCCTCATACTATACACAGTGATGTGAAGCAGGATGGTCTCCCCTCATACTATACACAGTGATATGAAGCGGGATGGTCTCCCCTCATACTGTACACAGTGATATGAAGCGGGATGGTCTCTCCTGATATTGTACACAGTGATATGCAGCGGGATGGACTCTCCCTTCATAGTGTACACAGTGATATGAAGCAGGATGGTCTCCCCTCATACTGTACACAGTGATATGAAGCGGGATGGTCTCCCCTCATACTGTACACAGTGATATGAAGCGGGATGGTCCCCCCTCATACTGTACACAGTGATATGAAGCGGGATGGTCCCCCTCATACTGTACACAGTGATATGAAGCAGGATGGTCCCCCCTCATACTATACACAGTGATATGAAGCAGGATGGACTCTCCCCTCATACTGTACACAGTGATATGAAGCAGGATGGTCTCCCCTCATACTGTACACAATGATATGAAGCAGGATGGTCTCCCCTCATACTGTACACAGTGATATGAAGCGGGATGGTCTCCCCTCATACTGTACACAGTGGTATGAAGCGGGATGGACTCTCCCCTCATACTGTACACAGTGATATGAAGCGGGATGGTCTCCCCTCATACTGTACACAGTGATATGAAGCGGGATGGACTCTCCCCTCATACTGTACACAGTGATATGAAGCGGGATGGTCTCCCCTCATACTGTACACAGTGATATGAAGCGGGATGGTCTCCCCTCATACTGTACACAGTGATATGAAGCGGGATGGTCTCCCCTCATACTGTACACAGTGATATGAAGCGGGATGGTCTCCCCTCATACTGTACACAGTGATATGAAGCGGGATGGCCTCCCCCCTCATACTCTACACAGTGATATGAAGCGGGATCTACTCCCCTCAAACTATGTATAGTAATAGGAGTCAAGATAATCTCCCCTTATTCTATGTACCATTAAAGTCTGATTCTATGTACAATGATAGGGGTGTCTCACTCCCTCATCCTATGAACAGTGAAATGAGGAAGGATAGTCTACCCTCATTTTATGTACAGTGTGGCTGGTCTCCCATCCTATGTACAGTGATAGGGGTCTTTCTCTCTCTCTCCCATCCTATGTAAAGTGATGGGGTGTGTATCACTCTCTAATCCTATGCACAGCGTGGCTGGTCTCCCATTTTATGTGCAGTTATAGGGGTGTCTCGCTTGCTCCCCATCCTATGTACAGTGATAGGAGTGTCTCTTCCCCATCCTATATACAGTGTGGCTGTTCTCCCATCCTATGTACAGGATGGGGGACTAGCCCAGTGATAGGGGTCTCTCCCATCCTATGTACAGTGATAGGGGTCTCTCTCCCATTCTATGTACAGTGATAGGGGTCTCTCTCCCATCCTATGTACAGTGATAGGGGTCTCTCTCCCATCCTATGTACAGTGATAGGGGTCTCTCTCCCATCCTATGTACAGTGATAGGGGTCTCTCTCCCATCCTATGTACAGTGATAGGGGTCTCTCTCCCATCCTATGTACAGTGATAGGGGTCTCTCTCCCATCCTATGTACAGTGATAGGGGTCTCTCTCCCATCTTATGTACAGTGATAGGGGTCTCTCTCCCATCCTATGTACAGTGATAGGGGTCTCTCTCCCATCCTATGTACAGTGATAGGGGTCTCTCTCCCATCCTATGTACAGTGATAGGGGTCTCTCTCCCATCCTATGTACAGTGATAGGGGTCTCTCTCCTATGTACAGTGATAGGGGTCTCTCTCCTATGTACAGTGATAGGGGTCTCTCTCCTATGTACAGTGATAGGGGTCTCTCTCCTATGTACAGTGATAGGGGTCTCTCTCCCATCCTATGTACAGTGATAGGGGTCTCTCTCCCATCCTATGTACAGTGATAGGGGTCTCTTTCTCTCTCTCCCATCCTATGTAAAGTGATGGGGTGTGTATCACTCTCTAATCCTATGCACAGCGTGGCTGGTCTCCCATTTTATGTGCAGTTATAGGGGTGTCTCGCTTGCTCCCCCATCCTATGTACAGTGATAGGAGTGTCTCTTCCCCATCCTATATACAGTGTGGCTGTTCTCCCATCCTATGTACAGGATGGGGGACCAGCCCAGTGATAGGGGTCTCTCCCATCCTATGTACAGTGATAGGGGTATCTCTCCCATCCTATGTACAGTGATAGGGGTATCTCTCCCATCCTATGTACAGTGATAGGGGTCTCTCTCCCATCTTATGTACAGTGATAGGGGTCTCTCCCATCCTATGTACAGTGATAGGGGTATCTCTCCCATCCTATGTACAGTGATAGGGGTCTCTCTCCCATCCTATGTACAGTGATAGGGGTCTCTCTCCCATCCTATGTACAGTGATAGGGGTCTCTCTCTCATCCTATGTACAGTGATAGGGGTCTCTCTCCCATCCTATGTACAGTGATAGGGGTCTCTCTCCTATGTACAGTGATAGGGGTCTCTCTCCTATGTACAGTGATAGGGGTCTCTCTCCCATCCTATGTACAGTGATAGGGTCTCTCTCCCATTCCTATGTACAGTGATAGGGGTCTCTCCCATCCTAAGTACAGTGATAGGGGTCTCTCTCCCATCCTATGTACAGTGATAGGGGTCTCTCTCCCATTCTATGTACAGTGATAGGGGTCTCTCCCATTCTATGTACAGTGATAGGGTCTCTCTCCTATGTACAGTATAGGGGTCTCTCTCCCATCTTATGTACAGTGATAGGGTCCTCCTCCATCCTATGTACAGTGATAGGGGTCTCTCTCTCCATCCTATGTACAGTGATAGGGGTCTCTCTCCCATCCTATGTACAGTGATAGGGGTCTCTCCCATCCTATGTACAGTGATAGGGGTCTCTCCCATCCTATGTA